>JAPMUY010000745.1:0-160623 GCA_026901105.3 Galaxias olidus | reverse complement strand
ATCAATCGGGGTCTCTCCTGAGAATCCCTCTAGAGTCTCCTTAACTAATCCTTCTTGACGGCTCTCCTTAAGAAAGTCAATGGAAGAATTTGATTATTTGATCCAACTGTCTAGTCAACGCAAACCCCTTATACACAATAATTTAATACGTTTCTAATTCTTTTAAAGCCACGAAGTTGAAATTCAAAACAAACACATATTGAGCAGAAAAGCCCTTACTTCTGGTTTTTAGAAGGTTAACTTTTGTACCTCAGTTATACAAACAACACTTTTAAACTTAAACGCTGACTCAACATCCATTAAAACACATCATTGCATTTATCCCTAGAGTACAGATTCTTTTTTTAAGAGACAGAACCTTTAGAAATGCTGGGAACAATGTCATGAGTGGGATTTCAGTTTGTTTGTTTTCTTTTAGACCATGTGCATGGACATCTGAGAGGATGAGCCATACTGGCGACCATCACAGGGCCCGGCACCCTGCTGGCCAGCGCTGGGGTTACCGATCATGTTCATACTCTCCATCCCACTGTTGGACAGGTACTGGCGCTCAGCAAAGGCTCCGGCAGAGGAGGAAGAACAGAGGAGGCCGCCCTGGGGCTTCTCGGGGCTGGCTGCCAGGCGAGGGGAGGTGGGGAAGTTGTAGCCATATAGGTTGTAAGGGTTGTGGAGGGAGAAGGCGTTGTATGAGCCCTGCTGTACGTGGTGGTGGCCGCCGCTAAACATATGAGCCGATGAAGGTGAGGAGCCAGAAGCGGAGGAAGGGCCAGAGGAGGAGCTGGCTCCGGCCTGCATCACATACTGCAGCTGGGAGGCTGGGAACGAGGACAGCTGACCGCCGTAGGCGTCCATCTTGCCCCCGCCGCCGACACCGCCGCCCCCGGACAACGAGGCATGGCCGCCGCCTTGCATACCGGCGGCAATCAGGGAGGAAGTCCTCTGGGGCAGGAAGGAGTCAGGAGACTGGGCGGAGGCCACAGCGCCTCCCGCTGCCTGCAGGCGTCCGTAGGAGCCGTCGGACAGGCCTCCGTAACCCTGAAGGGCTGCCATGTTGGTGCGAGCGCAGGCCGGGTACTCGGTCAGGCCCAGGTTGCACAGCTGGCTCTCCCTGCAGCCCACGTTGAAGGTATTGGGGGCCAGGTGGAAGGTGGGTGGGGAGCAGGAGGGGGACAGGAGGTGAGCAGCCCCGGACGGAGAAGGAGTTCCTGTGCTGGAGGTGGTGGGGGAGGTGCCGGTGCTTCCCCCTGGGGAAAAACACAGACTTACTGAGAAACAGCAATACAGAGTAGAACATCATAGGACAAGACATCAGTCAACAATAAAACCTTTCATCATTCTTATTTTAAATACAACTTGTTGAAAAAATGTCATTTCTGATTTATATTGATCTGAAATATTTTTTTATAAGGTCACCCTTCTATTGGTTTTCAAACTTTTCTTTCTCAACATCTTAGTTTGAAACTCAATTGCAGCAGTGCGTTAGCTCTTTGAAATACTAGTATGTATTATTCTTTGGCCATGTTGTAAAATATAAATGCTTATATATTAAAGGAATATGGATCTAGTTTGGCCGATGTCTGGTCAACAGAGTTCCAAGCCCCTTCTCAATAAAATACGTTCATATTATAAATGTGCATAGACATACTGTAGCCCAAGGGGATAGAGAATTGCAGGCAATAAGTCAAGCTTTTGGAATCGAGAGGATAGCTGTGGTTTATCATTCACATATTTCAACATTAACGAGAAATTTGAATTCATCTTGTTATAAAAAAAAAACGGTTTGAAACCAGGACAAAAAAAAAAAAAAAGGAAAAAAACACCATTACCAAATAATTCAGGAACCTTTGGGCTAGGTTTCTGATTTTGCAGCACATGCCTTTGATAATTGCCCTGCATTCTACTGGGTTCTGTTCTGTTCTGCGGGGTCCTGCTGGCCTGGAGAGGGGGGGTGTGGGGGGATAGCGTGGTGATGTCATGTTTTCCTCCCTCTGCTCCGGGCAGGGGTTAGAGCAGTTTCAGCGTCACTGAGGGGAAAACGCTGATTACTCGGCTCAAAGGGGTGTCTGGGGTCCCTGGAGGGAGCAATGCTCCATCCTACAGTCCTAAAAAAGAACGAACCCCCCCCCCCACCCACCCACCCAGCTAGCTACGCAAGGACTGTAACTATTGTCTAATCGGTCCTTAGGAGTTTGTGATAACAAACAGATGTCTACTCAGACAAAAAACTAACGCCACGTCATGGTGACCTCCAGAGGTAGGAAAGGGTGAGGAAATCAAGTCGTTCTAAGGAGCAGGGCCTGTGACATGAGGCATGACTAAGACGCTGCCTGCACTGGGGGAGAAAGGCGGATTGACTGCCATATCCTCGTGTTGCTGAGCAATCCAAGAGTTCATTTAATGATTTAATTTTTTTATGGCTCAGTGTGAAGTGAAAAGTTCAAAAGATACTGGAGGCTTTGCCAACAAGAGTGTGGAGGGTCGGGCTAAAATAAAGGCTGCTGATAACAGAAGGTGGGATAGGGGGAGATGTATGAAGCCCGTCTGTTAAGGTCATGGTAACGGTTATGACAGGCAGTTTAACACACCTTGTTGCTTCTGCATGTTGGTGAAGTCCTCAAATGTGAGCGTCCTCACAGGCGGTCTCCAAAAGGCATAGGTCTCCATGATCGCTTCCAGACCAGTCCTGAAAGAGAGAGAGAGGAGCGACATAGTTAAATGACGAACAGAGAAACAGTATACAGACAGAAAAGCTAAATGAGGGAAGAGGTGTGTGTGTAACCTTGTTCGGGAAGAGTGGAAAGGTGAGAGAGAGAGAGAGAGAGAGAGAGAGAGAGAGAGAGAGAGAGAGAGAGAGAGAGAGAGAGAGAGAGAGAGAGAGAGAGAGAGAGAGAGAGAGAGGGGAGGGGATTATGAAGGAGAAAGAAAAGGGGAGAGCTGGAGTCAGACTGAGGAAACCAGAGCCATTAAAAAGGAGCAGGTTTTTACTGGGCCCATAAATCTCTGTGACGTTTCATCTTGAATCTGTACACGGTTCTCCTTCCTGCGTGATTTACTTTACTCCCTGCGCACCGCTGGGTGCCGTCTCAGGGAAACGAGTGCCTGTCCCCGCTCATGTTATTTTAGGGCCAGTAACTCCTTGGCCATAACTGCTCGTTAGCGCACTACGCTAATCACACTGGCCCTCGCCATCAGTGTGGTCATTCATACCGTTCAGGAATAAAAACCCAAACAAATGAGCTGTGCCCTCGTTTCCCTCATAAAGCAGCCTGTGTCAAACACCCAACACAACCCAACGGGTTCCACAATCATCTAAAACTCAATAACGACATGAAGCCTCGTAGACGCAGTGCTATGTGCTGTGTCGTTGAGTAAGGGCCTCATCTTCAAACTTATAAATGTACAGATAAAAATGACCTTACACTGACATAAGAACACCAGAACTGATTATCCTTACACATTACACTTAAAAATAGAGGTGAAAATGTGAAAGAATAAACAGGGATTTTTATCTCTATGAATATCTTATTTCTGCTAAATCCCTTCATATGTATTTTTCTGCAATGAAATTCTAACGCTAGTTCATAAATCAGGCACTCTATTGTTTGAAAAATGAAAAAAGATGTCTCAAATATCTGTGCCGATAATACACTCCAGATGAGGGGGCTGCTTTCATGTGCTCAGGGTCTGGTTCAGTGTTTTCTCCGTTTTATATGATAATTTAGAGTGAATGAGGGGAAGAAATGGAGGGAGAAGGGAGGGAAAAAGACAGAAAAATATGGAGTGAGAGACAGTGCAGCAGAGAATAAGAGAGAGAAATGGGGGGGGGGGGCTAGCGCGAACTCCATCCATCCCTGAAACCAGCGGTTCTATGTCTATTACCGTGGAAGGTTCTTCTTGGCAGGGGAGAGAGTGACTGATTTTATATGGCGCAGCATATGGGATTAAGTGGTATCTCCAGGGGATTATTTCCATATTACAAGCAGCGTCTGAGAAAAAGGAAAGATTTGCACCGTGCAGCATGGCGAACGCCACGACAGGTTGCATTATATGGTGGTCGAATTAGCGGATGAAGAAAAAAAAAGTTACCTGTTTCTGCCTGAATCTCGGAATCCCTTAGCAAATGGATTACGGTCAATCTTTAGTCTGGTGATCTGTCAACAAGAAGAATATTGCAATGAAAACAAAAGACTTAGAATGGAACAAAAATGTATTGCCTACACTGCAAGATTAATACATTGAATCATGTAACTGATTAATCCAATAAAAAGTATTTTTGACCTTTAGTTGTTCTTATCTAACACACATTCAATGCCATTTGCTTCCTCTGCAATGTGAATGAGAGAAAATAAGTGAACATATTTTCCTCCACTAAAAGCACCAATTAAGTTGACTTTTATAAATGTCATCCATCATAAAAAGTGCTATCAGTGAAATAAAGTTGCATCATACAAACACTAAAGATAAGATGCTGCCAAGACTAACAAGATGTGCCGATCACTTAAAAGTAGCTCTATTCTGAATGTAAACTTGAAGGGTCGGACCTGTTGGTTTTGGTAGGCAGTGACGGTGGTGAAAACAGTCTCGGGGAAGCTGAAGGTCTTGACTCCCTCTCCAGTGGGCACCGCTTTGGTGGGGGACAGCTCACTGCTGAAATCCTTTCTGATCACATGGACACGGGGCTGGTACTTATGCATGGAGTGGAGGATAATCTGTAAATGAAGTGGGTGAAGGGGGTATCAGACGTGTGTGCATGTGCATGTGCCCTTCCATCCATTCCTGTTCCAAGCTAAAGTCAAGCTTTTAATATTGTTAGTTCCCTCATGTATTACTCTATGAGAACGTTATTCACTTCGGTGTAAAGGAATAACCTGTGACTGAATCCTTATCGGGGCCAGGATCGTTAAGCGGGGCATGAGTTTACTCCACACTTTGCGAACAGTGCAAAATAAACCGGGGGGTGAGAGTGTGTGTTTGACGGTGAAGGCGTCAGACTGTGGCGGACCCAGCCTGGCCCGAGGCTCTCAGTCTGCTCTTGATTACCTTTAGAGTGAGAAAAACCTCCCTGGAGGAGCAGGCAAGCTACAACTAAGAGACGGGGGGAGGGTCATTTCATCCAGGGGGTTAGGGGGGAAACGGTACCAAATAACAGTGACAATAAATGTAATATTCCATTGAGGCCTGGCCAGGATAGGGCCCCCTGTCCGTCGTTATCCGGGTTACCTCCTCAACTTTTCCAGCAGCCCTCCAAGGACCCCATGTTCCAACAGCCCAGGCCTGGGGCTATATAGGGTCAGGACAAAACTAAACACACTGACACCTCACTTACAACAACTAAAAGTGACCAAGGGGAGATTGTCTGACGACTGTTTTCTATCTTTACATAATAACGTATTTTCACTGTTGTACAGTAACTACTGCCATTGTCTTTGAGCTAAAGATTGTTTTTTTTCCCATGAACTTGAAACAAAGTGGAAGTGAAATTTAAAATGTTCATATTGACAAAAAAATCTGTTTAGAGTAAAAATGTGTGTTACATATTTCCATGACCAGATCAGTCTTCAGCAAAAAAAAATTGACTTAATTGAAACCAGTGTAGTATATTTTATAGCCTACTCTTCTACTTTTTGCTGACATCTTTGATTTGTGACATTTATAGTGACTATTTTTGATGAGGGCCACATTTCAGGATAGCACAAATTGGAGATTGACAGGATGAGCCGAAGCCTGCCTCTCCATGGCAAGGCTCATCCACACAGGAAGCTCCAAAATGGCATGTTGGTTACCAGGGGAACGTAGCCTTTTAATGGGTGGTTCTATAAAAGCAACCACCACTACCACCATACTCTAATGTATCCAACAACCGTACATTATGAAACATGTCACAAAGGGTGCTGGACCAGCCTGTCATAAGATGCAAACCAGTCCACATGAGGACAACAATATGCTGATGCAGCAGAGTTCAGTTCATTGCTCTAAGCCACAAGCAGCTTCATGAGGCAGAGGAGGTTGAAATAATATATCTCTCTGTCATTTGCCAATATGGGTCCATCTTGAATAACACATATCTAACTCAAAACTATGGAGAAAATAGTTTTTTTATTGGCTTCAATTACAGTCTTAAAAATAATAAAAGGAAGATGGACTGTTATGAAATGGGGAACCCAAAAGCTGCTCTACTGTGTCAGAATCTTAGGTTTGATTGAAATATTAGAAAGAATCATGAATAGTAGAAACAGTACGTCCTCTGCTCTTTTCACTTGTCGTTAATTCACAGAGCCAAGACAAATGTACAGTGATGTCCTTGTTTTCACTAAAGAGGCCAGATGACGTCTCTTGAAGTCCTTCAGGTCAGCAAGACGTACCGCATAGCCAAAGTGACTCAACACACACAGAAACACTGACTTATATCATGGCTTTACACTCACATGTCCCTGGTCATCCAGTTCGTTGTTGGTGAGCTTGAGTTTGTCGAAGCTGACCACCTGTCGCATCCAGGTGTCTCCAGAGGCCAGGGAGTCAGGGTGGATGTAGACTCGTGGGGGCACTGGGGAGTCGGCGTTTCCCGCCACCATCCACTTGGAGCTGTGGTAGACATATCTGTGGGGGCACACACACACGTACACACATAAACAGAAAGAACATGAGTCATATTCACAACCATCTAATTATTGGTGAATGTGGAGTGATTGACGTGAAGAAAAGTGGTTTGTCTCTTATGAACGAAGGATTATAAGGACTATTAGGTGGGAGTAGTTTTGTGATGTTTTTTGTGTACTTTTGATTCATGTCAAATTATAACAAAGATGTGCTACATGGCCATAACATTGATGTCAACTGAACTGTTCTCCAACTGTAATTTCCACATTTTTGACAACAAAAAATATTACTAAAGATACTTTAAAAAAACACACAATTTTGCAACACAGACACACAAAGAGAGAGAGAGAGAGAGAGAGAGAGAGAGAGAGAGAGAGAGAGAGAGAGAGAGAGAGAGAGAGAGAGAGAGAGAGAGAGAGAGACATATTTCAAACTAAACTCAAGTCATAATTTTGAACGCTGCTATGTGAGTTAGGGTAAGAATGGGCTGTCCCACCCAGCACAAAGCTTTCCCTCACTCACTGCTTTAGGAGAGAGAGAGATACTCCATTCTAGCCTGAAGTCCAGCTGTTTGCCTTTAGTTCTGGCCATGCGCACAGTTGAAAGCACTTAGCTGCAACGCCTCTGCCAAAGTCATCACTCAGTGATAAAACATGAAAAAAAATCTCTTTTTTGGTCCCCTTTGTTATTGCCTAGGAGAGTTGCACCGCCCTTGTCTGTATCTCTCAGTGGAATATGTACACAGTCATATTAGGGATACACCAATGTATAAACTCCCTTTCTATCTTCTGCTTGAACATGTACTAAACACACACAAACAATCAAGACGTCAGACAAACAAATGCAAACATTAAGATACAAACACATACAGTCTGAGATACCCACCTAAGAACACACAAAAAACTTGACCCAAAAAACACCCACACACACACAACGTGCTCACACACACACACACACACACACACACACACACACACACGCACGTGATGCGAGGCGTTTCTGTAATTTCCTGTTTGGAGCGCTGTTTAGGGTTACGCTCCGTGTAGCAGGGAAAGTGTTAAAGAACAGGGGAAACCTTAGCCCCCAAACAGGACTGGAAATTTGATTAGTCCCCTTTCATCTTCCATAAATCTGCCATCTGGCACAAGCACAATCAATAAAGATCGGACTTTATGTGACACCCTTTGGACAGATGGGGGCGGGGGGGTCCCCAACCCCACACTTCTACCACCACACTCGGACACTTATTTATATATAAAGAAGCACGCAAGGCAACTAGACATCCACACACACACAAATATATGTCAATATATGTCAGACAAACAGACCTACACACACACAAGACTTAAACAAAGTATGTGCGCACAAAGCTTTTCAAAAACACAGTTTTCATGAATTGAAATGCAGACAGACTCACACATCAAAAGACTTTCTCACACACATAACCTTGCCAAACCGGGCTGTATATTGAGTTACCTTACTGACAGAGTAAGTATCACCATTACATTACCCTACAGGGTCGACTTGCGTGTGTTCTGAATTTGAATTAAGGAAAGGCCCTGAGCCATTTTGGGTAAAAATACGTTCTTAAACGTGTGTGTGGGTGTTTGTTTCTTAGTATGTTGTGACATTTAAATGATGAGGTGCTTTTGAAAAGTAAGACAATACTGGCATCTAAGCTTTCCCATTTGAGATTCCCTTATCAACTTAAAGGACACATAAAAGACACCTAATATATAGAGATTTAACGAACCCGGTCTGAACGAGAGGTTCCTGAAGAAAGGCATTGAGCATAAGTAAAGCAAGTAAATTCCAATAAAGGCCGTATTTCCAGACCCCAACTCTTGAAAAGTATGAGACATTCCAGTGACAGCTCGGGGGCTCGGTTTGCAAAGCACTGTGGTAAATTCCCCAGCCAGGAAGAAAATCCTATTTAATTTTACAAGATCTTTTGGCTTCGAAAATGCTCCATGATATTTTGGTTCACTGGACCATTCTCTCTTTGAAGACGACGCCTCAGCGTTCAAGAGAGCTATGCTTCTTCTGCTCTTCAAATGAAAAAATTAACAAATAAACAACTTTATTGAATCAAGAATGCATGAAATTGTACTACACTACAAAACTGACAATTTGCATGTGCGTGCACTATCCATAAATGACATGAATCCTTTTTAATATATGTCAAATATAATTTCAAAGAAATTATGACATGATATGATTATTCTTAGTGTGTTTATATGTAGCATCAGGGAAATCTATACTACTACTGATGATTAGCCTAGAACTTTTAAAGTTTGAAAGAAGAAGTTAATATATTCAGTATATTCAGTAAATATCACAGAAATGTTTACTTCAAGTATTAATATTGTACAACAGAAATCTTTTTGTTGTTAGCTTCAGTGTCACTTTACCAAATCTAATCATAAACTATAGCTTAGGAATGGACATGTGGTTGGTCCATGCAAAACACAAAACTAGAAGTACCAAAAATTATTTAGTAAACAGTATAAACAATGGACATACTTCATATTTTGATCAGTATACCTGAGGTCGATAAAGGTATCGAAATGTAGAATTTGTAAAAAGATTTGAATCCAAAACGTACATACCATATGGCTTCTCATATTCATAATACAACTGTATCCTCAAAATTGACTAACAGTTTATATTTTCCTATTGTATTATGCATTTCAAAGGTTGTATCAGGTTGCATAATTTATAGTTCATATCCCAGTCAGTTATGATTTGAGCTATTTATGAGAAATCAAAACCTAAATTGTTCGAAACGCCTGATGCCAGTTTGGGTTACGGAAAGTCAGTCGGAGTGTAGAATATTCAGCAGAGAAGTGTGTGTGTGTGTGTGTGTGTGTGTGTGTGTGTGTGTGTGTGTGTGTGTGTGTGTGTGTGTGTGTGTGTGTGTGCGTGTGCAACTGTACATGGTTCTGACCATACCTGTATCTCTTATTATCCACTGGCACTATGTCCATTGCTATGTAGTACTGCTGATGGGGGTCGAGACCAACTATCTTTACTCTCATGGCAGGGAACATACGCCTGAGGAAAGGAGGCATATTGGATTATGAGAAAAAGTGCTTGAAAAAAATATACATTAAACCATTTTATCAGGGGGAATAAGAAAATTAGAGAAGCAAAGCATAACGAAATTGAAATTACAAGGTAAACTAGAAGAATCTCAATAAAGGCATCGGAATAAGCACACACCTATTTAATTTGCATAATTTCAATGCATTTCCTTCATTTTTTTTTCACTGAGTGACAAAGGGTCAATTCTCAGCACCCATGAGCTTGGCTTTGAGAAAAGTCTCCCTTGTCAGACGATGTCATTCCAAAAGCACAATTGTATCATTGTGAGTATTATTCTGACAAGAAAAATCGTATTTTAATCGATCGACTAACCCATTGAGGAAAATGCATGAACTGGCGACAAACTGCTTCTTGCAAAGGAAAATCTACTTTTCGGTAATTCGATGCCAGCCAGGAAAATAAGTTAAAAGAAAGAAATAGACGCCTATATTATTAAGACTACATACAGAGAAGGAAACATTTTAAGTTAATTCCCCATTTTACACTTCAAAAGCTGCATTTTATTTTCATTTAGACGTCATAAATCTTGGCCTTCATAATGAGAAAAGAGGGCTGTTTTCTTGCTTCCCTTCCTTTCTGAATTTATAGGGTTATTATTAGCAGCGGCATGAAATACACACACAGCTATACGTGTAAGCCTTAGTTCCCTTCAAGTTGGGGTTAATGAATTTAAGGGGCGACTCATATAGATAGAACGAGAATAATATAGAACATAAAAGTGTTCTATCTCTATGGGGCAACTACTAATCTAATTTTACTTAATGAATAGGCCCTGTTAAAATACGTCCGTAGGCTAACATTCAATAATAATTTGCAGATAGACCTAGCTAAATATTGACGATTAAAACTAACGTGGATGGAGTAGTAGGCTGCTTGCTGGGCAATAACAAACCAGCTAACTTTCAGGAACACAAAATAAAACAAAAAATAAAACCTTTTCATAAAGTCAAAAAATATCCGCAGATAAAAGGGAAAACTATATGCCTACTGGCAATTTCAACAGGATAAATAATTTATTCGCAACAAAACGTTAAAAGCAAATAGGCCTCTTATATGCATATAGAGCGATAATACAATTTGGGCTACTCCAATTTGGGGCTATATTATTACATAATTCGCTGACATATAGTGCCAGTTAGATGAATTGCCTCATCATCTTATTCGTCATCGAGGTAAAATAATGGAATTGGCCTTGCGCCTTTTGGGTGAAACAAATAAAGGAACACTGTGATAACTGCTGTGATTGGCAAAATATTTTTTAATAAAGAATTTATACAATTATTTACTGTTATATTATATACATATCAATACACCTTTTATAATCATATTTATTTTGCTCTTAGTCCTGAAATTTTGTATATTGCTTGATCTTAAGTACACGCCAATAACTGCTGTGGGAAATTGGCTATACCAGCCCCCTACTTCCAACCGAGAGGAAAAGGAGTGCGGGAGAGGTCTTCCGACTTCCTGGACCTGAATAGGTCAAGTTATATGCTCGGTTTGGTTAGTAATTGCTGCCCAAAAGAGCAAGAAAATCAAAGACATGTTTCAAAGGGATTAATTAGAAACAGCCTCAAATGTATTCTCTGACAAGGGGAATACCCCTTTACATGTCATGTAGGGCTATGGAGCGTGATTAGGGAGGGCCTCTCGCGCGTCCGGGGCCCTTGCCCCATGTGCAACACATTAACACCCTTCAAAAAGATCGAACACAGTAATTCCCCATGGCTATTTGCATACAATTTGGGTGGCGCTTCATGCGCATTCGGCATGAAACAATCTGAAGGGTTATACCAAAAGAAAGTAGTACACTCCTAACTCCTATCATTCCTTGATAACGAAATGTACCAACACTAATCTAACAAAGTCATATCTGCGCAATAACTTCGCCCTGGACGGAATAAGCAAAGTGCGTCAGGTTTATATGTTAGAGTATACCTTCCGGCCTTGGTTATGATCATCTCTGTGCCGATCTCATGGAACCGTTTCCAGAGGTCTGCGCATTGCAACTCCACCTGAATGTCCTCCATCGAGGCCGAGGGCGACGGGTCGCAGCCAGAGGGTGCATGCAGGTCTGTGGGGGAGCCGAAAGAGCACGACGTCCTCTCAGCTAGGCCCTCACCGTCTGAACCGGGACTCGCTTCTGAATCTGTGAAGATTGGATAATTATTTAAAATGCAATTCCAAACCATGCATCATCGGAACACTCTTTTGTTAAGGAATCTTGGCATATTCTATTTATAAAGCAATTAACGCAAGAAAATCCCGAGGTTTGGTTTCATTTTTTAAATAGAACACAGTCTTTCTGTAACAAAAACAAAACAATCCAGCCCATAAAACGCTTTTTTATGGCTTAGGGTTTATTCTTGGATCCATGTCCAATACAAAAGGGAGATAAATCACCAATAGCTAGCTAATAAATGTATGACCTCAGGCAAAACAATCTCATTAACTTTTTATGGATTTTTAAATTTAAAACTAAATTTAGATATGTCTGTACTTGAATGTTTAATTCCTGCTTTTTTACTTAATATTTGTCCTTCTGTATCTCAAAACTAAAAAGGAATTAGTCACCTTACTCTGCATGGTTTCCTTATTAGTTGTTGAATAATATATTGAATAATGAGGAGCTGTCAACCATCATCATAGTCCTTTTTTCGAAAAGGTGGACATCTCATTTTGAAAGGAAACAATATTAATACTTTTTGGTTTGAAACCGGAAACCAATTATCCTGCAGCTCAACTTAATTATGTTATGTCCATATTATACTTTCTTAATTGCATTTTTTTTCAATCAGCCATTCAGTAGTATGTTGAGTATTTTAAACATAATTCCAATACTATACTCAGAAACACATAATATCCAGTACATTTTTTAACACGATAAAAAAGGTCCCATGAGTACATTCAAATATTTTTTTTATGAATTCTGAATTTCTGTATTCCTAGAAAAACACTGACTAAAATCTAATAAACGTATTATTTACTGAGGCCTCTGACATGAGTAGGTGGACTTGGCAGGAGGACACACCATACAAATAGGGATATGCAAATGACTAGCTGCTGAGAGACTGGACAGCCGCCCAGGCTTAACCACCAAGTGTTCACCACCCCAAGACTACAGACAAGAGCATGGCGCACAGGCATGAAGATACTGCAGGCAAGAGAGAGAGACAGAGACAGACAGAGAGAGACAGAGAGAGAGACAGAGAGAGATAGACAGATAGAGAGTTGGGGTGAAGGGGGGGGGGGGACTTTTCATCAACTTCATGAGAGATCCTTTCAGCGTGGTGGCAGTGGTGACCCTAAGTAGACCCCCACCCCCACCACCCACCCCCACCCCTCCACCCCCTCCACCTTTCTCTACCCCCTCAAACAAACACACACACACACACACACACACACACACACACACACACACACACACACACACACACACACACACACACACACACACACACACACACACACACACACACACACAGACGAGCATGGCTTTAAGCTCGGGTACATGGCTGTCAACGGCCTGCAGCATGCAGTCAGCAGGCCAGCCAGCCAGCCAGGCTAAACTAGTGATATACAGTATAGCAGGCTTGTTCAGAGCATGTCACTTCATAGCGGCTGCTGTCATCTCTCAGGCGCTGCTTGTTTGGCATCAAACTGAGCGTCTGCGAATGGGTTGCCATGTTTTGTCTGTCTCTCACCGATTTCCTTGGATTTCTGTCATCCCTTTGCCCTTCTCTCTAGTCTTCAAACACAATTAGACCCCCTAAACCAGTCTTAGAGAGTGACAAATTACATAAAGGTGAAATAACTTCCAATCCGATGTTTAACAATCTGTGGACATCAAAATGTATAGAGGAAGCAATGACTGAAACAGAAACCTACAGGATTGATCATTTTTAACACGTCATGTACAGCTGATAGGCCTACTTTCACCATTAATGTTAGCTGTGTAACTCTTGATAACAGGGAGAATGTCCTGAATGAATGAAGTATTATGCTAACTGATCATAAATTCAGAAAATGTAAATTACCATTAAGCCATCAAACCCAGAAAGTCCCGAAGAATCAAATGACGCATCAAATATCTCAGGAAGAACATTTAGTGACCACACGATTGAATAAAACTAATTTAGTCAAAAATCATGGCTTACACCTTTATATAAAACCACACAAGATAATAAAGTACAGTAAAGGAAAGTAAAGCAACAATGATTGAATTGCTTAAAATGTCTATCTCTACATTACTTAAAGATTAACGGCAACAAAATAATTGCAAATAAAAAGGATCGGTGTTGATTTTTGATACACATCGAGTTCAAGCCAAGCAAACCGTATAGCCCCTGGCATAGAGTCCTGGGGACCATTGATTAAAAAAAGATGTAAATTAACACCTATAGATTAATATTTTAGTAAAAGGATATCCAAAATAAAATAACTTAAGGGTTACAGGCCTATATAAAAGTGTTTACCAAATTTGAGGCATAGAAAAAAAGCATTTTTGTTTTGTGGGATAGTGTTAATGACCATGAAATTGCAGAGCAACCATAGACCCACATAGGATACCATGCACCTGTTCCGATGTATTTAGCTCTCAATACAAATTTAAAAGAGAGCAAAAGAAATACTTGATTCTGGCAAGTGAGTTGTACTTGATATTACAGCAGTAAAAATTACTTAAAAAGTACTAGTGCAAATTGCTACGAGGATTTTATCAAGTAAATAAAACAAGTTATTTTTTCAGTGCATGCACACAAATGCATGCGTTATTGATTTTAAGTGAATAATATAGCCAGCGTAAGTATGAAAGGTATACCCTGCTAATAGAATATAACAGTCACGCAGAAAAATAGGCACACAGTGGCAAGCCGTTACTAGTAGAAATCAATGTCTGACCTTTGTAAATCGGTAACAACCGAAATCCTATTAGCGCATATGAAACACAAATCAACAAATCGACGCACAAGCAAACACAAAAAACACCCACACCACAAACAATTCCAACCTAGGAAACGGATTCCTGTTCATCTTTGGTATTGTATGCACGAATATGTACATTCAAGCCTTCTGTATATCCTAAGTGTTCATATTGTCCGTTTTTTTTCACTACATTTACTTTTGACGTAAAGTGGAGGAGGTCACAAAAGACGTAGGCCTATTGAGATCTAAAACGATTCGTGGGAGAAACTATGTTCTTATTTAAATTTAATTAGACATTAGACATTTTGGGTTTGTGTCCAGAAACGTTTGACCTCCAACTTGCACGAGTAATTTCCTTTAGGTCAGAAAATATCACCCACATAAATAAAAATTCCACACATTATATAGGTTTATGCAACCCACAAAATCTGACCATATGTGTCTCAATGACCACGTTCTGGAGGCTGGTTGTGCACATGCCTGCACTCAGGTCCTGCAATTAACATAGGGTATAAGAAATGTCATAACCTCTCATTGGCTTACTGCCTTAATGATACAGATACAATTGGCTCGGAGAGCAAATACATTTACATTATATTTTTCTAATTGTGCGGCATCTCATGCAAAAGAAGAGCCATTTGTTGCAGTGACTGCGTCTGGCACGTTTCAGACACGTTCCAGACCAGGCCCTTCTCTCACCTATGACTTCAAATACTGAAGTGGTGCTCAACACCCTTGCTATGCCGTTTCCTTCATGTCTTTCCGTATTTGAAAAGGTTGAGTTTATTATATGAATCATGCTATATTTAGGATCAGTTAAATAGCTCTACTAATTACATGTGGCGAACTGTCAAAAATAAACATATGAAGAGAATGTGCCAGGAAGAAACAGACAGGCAAGTGTAAACCCTCATAGGTCACCTATACGGAACTCAGAAACTTAGAATAGCATATGTCTGCTGTATTCTATTTATTAGAGTAGTTAATAACATTAGGGAAATACAGGTTTGAGTCAGCACATTGGTTTTCAGCCGTACACCTGCTGCCCGACTCTTGAATTCTTGAATTCAATATTTGTCCATGGGTCAATTCATTCTTGGACATGGCTATAATAGCCTACTCCATCATTAAATTTAACAAAATACACTACTCGGGTTGAAACGTATTTGAAATAGCAGTGAAGTGTACAGACAAAAAAGACAGAACATATTGTTGTTAATATTATATTTTCATGCGATATTGACCAAACAGGGTCAGAGTCAGACAAGGGAGAATTACAAATTCAATTCAGTAAAGGACCAAGAACCACGCTTGCCATATTCGTAAATAAATAGCGGGATAGGATAGACCTACCTGGCGGTGTTTTCAGAGACCATAAAGAAATTCAAGTAAGTTGATCGATTAAGGTGATTATATAACGGAAAAGCAGGATTAATTAGACTACAGCATAGCCTAATATTATGTATATATATAGGCTATATGTGTATATTATATTCTGTAGTTGGTGCGACATAAAATAAAAATGCAACCATCTATTTAAGCATAGGCCTACTTTGAGATTTTACCTTGATCTTGTTTAAAGCCTAAACAAGCTACATTTTTCACTCCATTTTGTAATGGTATATTTATTTATATTTATTTTTACTATTTATAATAAAGTTTAAAAAACGTAATTCATATTTCCCCGTTAATCTGTCATGTGTTGTAGAACAAGGTTTTTAAATGTAGGATATTTGAACATTCTGTCATCATGGAGCTAATCAATTTTAAAGATATTGAGCCAACACAATATGGACTGTAGCCTAATTAATGGAGATATGATGGCAGAACAAATTAACATATTAAAACAAAACATACTGAAAAAATAAAACAAAACAATAATGAGTTAGGCCTATGGAAATCAGCCCCATACCCGGCATTTAAAATCAGTTGTCGATGCAAAACCATGAAACCACTTAGATGTCCCTATGAATGCGAGAAAGATGCAATTAGTCATGGACCTGGTCTAGTGAGGGTTCAAACACCTTGATCGGCATAATAAATTATTAACTTTCTGTGGGTTAAGGTATAGGCTGCAAGACAATTATTGACGTTTTGGATGAAACCAACGAGTTATTTGGCCAAGTTCACTGGATAATTATAGTTTTAACATGCATTCGTTCAGCAGTATAATTAAAGCACATCTTCTTTTCACTTTGACATGGTTAATCTTTAAAAAGTCTGGCCCTGCATTAAAATAAATGGCATGTGATATGTGTTTGCAGACTGACCGGGGTCGATATCCAAACAGTGCGCAGGGTCTTCGCCGTCTCCTAATTGTCCGTTGGTGGCGAGGCTTTCCATAGACAACTCCAGCTCCTTTTCCTCCCAGCCACGGAGCTTTCTCTTCTTGTTTGACCCTATCAGGGCTTCCACAGAAAAAGCGTGCGCTCTCGAGCTCAGAGCTGCGGCAGATCGCCTCCTGTCACTCATTTCTCTCACGGCAAATCCACCAGAGGGAAAACAAAAACGCCGTCCACGCAGCAAGCAGGCACAACAAAAATGCGCACGTCAATGTTACAACGAAGCGAAAACTCACCAATGTCAAAAGTAATCCCAACTCTGACTAGCAATATTGCCTCAAACTTCCTAACCTAAAGAATGCCATCCCTATTTGACGCATTTTACAATTCGATTTGAAGATACTTGGCTGGTATCTCTCGCTTTTTTATCGCTCTCGTTCTGCCTCTTTCCTTTCTTTTTCTCTTTCTGTCCCTCTCCCTTCTCTCTGATTGATACTCACTTCTGGAGAACTTTTTTCGAAGCACTAAGGTCAACCCTCTTGCTCACTGTCAAATCCGCATGTCCAATGGGAAGTCTGGAAAGAGAGAGAGCCAAAATATATCATCCAATGGCGAACGAGAGAAACAACATGTCCTGGAAGAGGAACTTTAAACCGGACCCTCGGAGCATGGCCATCCAACTTTAAACCCAGCTAGTCAGAACACTTCGGAAAAATACATAAGATTATCAAATGTTTACACTTTTTTTTTTTTTTTGCCTGATATTGTAACTCCTACCATACAATCACTTCAAACATGTCACTGAGGTATTTAATCACCTCGATGTATGTTTATTTTTAATGCCTATTTTTACATGCCTAGGCCTACTCCACAGACAACTGATGCATAAACAAGGCTAGCCCACTCCGGCACAAGCATTCCAAGCAAGCTTTAACGAAAATACCATGGCCACCAATAGATGTCTATCCATTTAATAAAATATAGCTTTCTATCTTTTTTAATAGGCAATTTTTCCATTTTAAATTTACTATTATAATGTGCTAAACGATAGCTGAATTATATCTTTATCAGAAATTGGTAAAATCATATTAACCATGCTGCATGCAGTCTTATTGAACAGCTGAAATCCCAACCTTGCACACATTTGACAGGTGGCCTGATCACATAATAATATTTGATCTAGGAGAAAATATGACTATTTATCAGGAGGAAATATATTATTTCGGACGTGTAGTGTAGTCTCCTTGGTCGCTTTCGTCTATGAGCGTCTAAGAGATTAAGAAAACAAATGTTAACCATTTAAAATTGAAAAACATCAACGTAAACCTGAGAAATGGTTAAAAAATATATTAAGCCTACAGATCTTAACAAACAGCTTTCAGCAGTGAATTTATGTAAGGATCTATTACGGGAATGTAATTGTAATTCAAAAATACAAATACAATTATATGGGTTTTCCTTTCATTAAAAAAAAGCCTGAGCATTAGGCCTTAATGTCGATGGCCCGGGTTAAGGAATGCCAAAATGTTTAAGCAAAGCTAGTCAAGGTGCTAAGCATGATATGATATAAAATTTTCGATTATAACCATATCATAATACTAGTGATTCGACAGGAAAACAGTTTACAAACAAGTTGCAGGGTATTTGTCAAACTGTCGGCATAACATTTTAGTGAACTGATAATTGCTAACTATTGTTAATTGTAAAATAATTAAATTAATCTATGAAAAATAATTTGAGTCGCATCAGTAGTTGTTGACTAAAAAAGCTTAATAATCACATCGTGATATTTAGTCATGTAAACAAACCATTATTACAGACAAGTTCCAGTCAATTCATGGATTTTTAATTTTTTTAAATAATGACATGCCTTGATTGTCTAATTGAGGCTTATTCCATGCCTAACATGGTTTAAATTGCTATACTGATTTAAATAGGCGCGCTGACTCTTCAGATGCCACATGTACACAAAAACTTTTTTCATAATAGACATTAGCATTGGCTAAGGGCATGTCAATATCAAGCACCCTAAGACTAAGTCTGTGTGTTCAAATTGGAGGGTTTATGCTAACAATCAATAAGCGATTTAGACCGCAATTATTACCATATATCTCAATCAAAGGGCGATGAATAATCTTGCATTCCTTCCCGAGCCTCTTTAGACTACTCTGACCAAACAAAATATTTAAGAAATAAAAAATTAATAGTACTATAGGTCCACACACCGTTAATATTCAATTAGTGTAAGAAGTCGTTTGACCCTTGACCTCAGGGACGTAAAGCATGCAACAGAGGAAACAGTCTGACAAGCAGTAAACCATCCAAAAGGACGACGCTTTGGTTGTTTTAACACCTCCAAGTTAACTGACAGAGGCCAGCATGAACGGGAAAATAAGCCAGGCTATTCAGGCAATTCAAATGTCCGGTCTGTTCATTTGACTAATATACCTACAACTTTCAGAGTGGAGTAAATCCAGGTTTAGATTTTCTCTCCAAATATTCCATAACTCACGTCGTTTTACTGGTACGCAGAATGTAAAGCTATAGATTGTTGCTGTATGCTTTGTATGTGACACAACATCTATAGGATTAACGTCAGGCTACATTAGTCTCATTCAAAATGAAAAAATATTGGTTTAGAAAAAATAAAATAATCAAACTGGCCCACGTAACATGCACAAGTAGTCTAACATGTAGGCTATATGAAATCCTTAAAAAGCTTAAATGACTGCCGTTCATAAGATTTCAAGTTTGTTTTCATTACTTTTACTATCAGGTTCATTCTCATCTTATGAACTCTAATTGAATAGATAATGAATTGCGATTCCAATAACTTAGATATTTAATAAAAAGTTGAAATAGCCCTATAGTTCAAAATAAAAAAAAACTGCTCAAATGTAGTATGAAAAAAAAGTGTTTTATAATAATCTGGAACGAAATTGAAACCAGGCCATTTTTACAGAGGCCCTATATGCATTCGACGGCCGAGCCAATGTACCATCTATATTCCAAACGGTTCATAAACGGAGATTGACTTTCAGTCCCTTTTCCCCACATTTTAAATTAAATGAAATAAATCTAACAGTCTGTAAAGCCACCTGGTTACATGTGGTGCGGATAAAAGCGTTTAAACTCTCTGAAGTTGAAACATTGTAGGTGTGGGACACTTACATTTTAGCGCCAGGGCTGAGACTGACGTCTCATATTGTGAACCACGAACGCAAGCCGGTAAATTTATCTTATCACAGAAGAGGGATATAGAGGCATAAATGGCAACCTAATTTTGCACAAAAAAAATGCTGTCACGCTATCATTAAACTAGCTTAGAAATGTTTTATATTTATATGTGTTGTATCTTCTATTCACCATTACTTTATTTCTGGTTATGTAAAGCAGGATTTCAAAATGGTGTAGCTTTAGCCTATATGTTATGATAACATTGTTCATTGTAAGTGAATGTCTGCCCTATGGACACATGGCCTACTTCAAAGTTTCTACATAAAATGTTTATCTGTTTGTGGACATTGATTTACAATGGATGTTTTTGTTTTATTTCATTACATAAAACATTTTGTTATTACAGAACACATTTCATATTACAAAGCTGTTACATCACTGCAGTCTACTTTAGTAAAACATATGTATTTCTCAAATTGAATTGACACGTCACACTGCAGTCTTTAATATGTCATGTTTGTGTTTAATATAATGTATACATTTACTGTCAGCTCTGTATGCCATCATAAATACTACAAGGGAAATAAATTGCACTTGGACATGGCCAGTCAAGTTAGATCCCATATAAACATCGGGTTGGAAAAATCTTCCATATCCAACAACTCCCACAGACGATTTGCTCCACTGCCCGTTCAGGACAAGAAAATGTGAGGATGAACCACAGTGTTCATAAAAATATTATTCTTACTAGTATGTGCATGTGTGTGCGTACACATGTTGACCTTTCTCGAGGTATCCCAGTGAGGTTGAGGCGTTCTTTGCGTTACAGCTCCCAGACTGTAGCCCAGCCAGAGCCCAAAACTGCAGCTCCAAACATCAAATCTGCTACTGGAAACACTACATGCAGTCAACTCACTCACAAAAAAATGGCAAACCAGGGTGTCTATTTTCAGACATAAATAACAGTATAAAAGAAATATGTAAAAGTCAGAAAATTCAGGGTAAGAGAGATAATTAGGTGTGTGTACCTGAATTATATGAACAGTATCAAATAAAAATTGTGTCAAAAAGACTATAGATACATAATCGATCTTTAAAATAAAAATGTTGTCAAATTTTATTTCAATTTCCCCGTCGCAACCTCAACAACAGCGTCTGCAAGTTTCCTTAGTCCTCTCAAGTCTCTTGTAACATTCCACACCCCGCTTTCCTCACGAGAAGCCCACTCGTTGGCGTACCTCTTTGAGGACGGGGGCAGCCAGTTCTCGGGCTCTGAGGGCCCCTCTAGTCAGCAGGCTCTCCAAGTGGCCCCTGTCAGCCCTTAGCCTCTCAATCTCCTCCCTGATGGGCCTTAGCCTTTGAATCACGGCCTCAGCCACTAGCTGCTTGTATGCCCCGGTGTCCAACCCTTTGGCCTGGGACACGGCCTCCTTCACGGTCACCCCAGCAGTGGCAGAGTACATCAGGACCAGGTTGGATACGCCCGGTCGACCCTCGGGGTCAAAAGTCACCTCCGAGGTGAAATCCGTGACGGCGCGCCGGATCTTGAGGGAGATGTCGTTGGGGGAGTCCGTGAGGCTGATTGTGGCCATTTTTTGAGGGTCGGACTTGGACATCTTGGAGGAAGGGTCGCAGAGGGATTTGACCTTGCGCGTGGCACCTATTAAAGGATATGTTGCCGTTTAGGATCACCCATAACCATTGCAAAGTTTACGCAAAAACACATGAATTGAAAACAAAAATGATTAGTCCATGTCTTAAGACCAGCATGGTTAACAATTGAAACAGATGGTAACTGAACGTAACCCACTCAGGGTAACGCTGTCATTCATCTGGGAGTCTCATCCTCAGATGAATCGTACACTCATTAACTACACATTTAAATTGTTCCAATGAGAAGATAACACTATACACTGGCATCCAAGAAGAGAAGGGGTTTCAATGTTTACTACCACCCAGCCGCATTTCTCCTGTTACCCCAATTCTGTTGTTTCACGCATATTGCAGATGAAAATCTTTGATTCAGTTTCAAACAAAAATGACATCGGTTTGAAGTCTTGAGTCTAGGAGTCTCAACACCGGAACTACTCAGAGAAAGCAAAGCCAAAAGTACTCTACAAAGACAGCAGCTATGAGAGATGGTCCATCAGTGTCCCCTTTGTAAGTCCTACACACACACAAACACACACTGATCAAAACGTAATCTTGATTCTTGAGGACATCCCAAGTAAATCCATTATCACTCATTTTCAGACAAAGGAGGAAGGGGAGCGGTTCTTTAATCAAAGTCCTGCTGCATGCAGGAATGGTTTCGTATTGTGCTCTGATGGTGGTGATAATTAAAGTGGATTCATGCTGAGCATGTTGGCCATGTGTGTGTAACAGCATGCACATTTAGGCACATAGCAGCAGAATATGTGTGTTTGCTTAAGTAGAACAGACTGTGGGTTTTTTTTTTGGGGGGGGGGGGGGGGGGGGGGGGGGGGGGGGTTGGCTGAGACTGAGAGAGTGTATGTTACACATGGAGTGTAATTTGTGTGTATGTATTTGTATAGGTGTGTGTGGCCCGTTTGCAGGCGTGTGATCATGTGGACTCACTGAGCAGAGCTCGTGGCTCTGGGAAGAAGTTGCCGTAGGTATGGTTGAAGATGCGGGCCAGGTCTTGTGCCAGCTCTAAATGTTGGACCTGGTCCTCCCCTACAGGAACGTGAGTGGACCTGCGCAAGACAGCATACAGTACCAGTCAAACGTTTGAACACACTTGAGAAAGTGTGTCCAAACGTTTGACTGGTACTCCAAGTACGACGATAACACATAAAGTAAACTAAACAAAAGCAAATCTTGGCAACTAAAAAGTCAAATAAGACAGCTTCGAATTGGCAAGACTTTATACTGTACTCTACATTTACATATCTATAATCAATCTATAATACTAAAATACTTCAGATTAAATTCAGTTTTTTAGGCTTATAATTGTAATTACTACACAAAGAGCTGATGACTTGAACCATTTTTACAAAGACATACACAAACAAATAAGTGAACACACATTCACTACTAAAGGCGCTCACTTGTAGAGAAGAATATCTGCAGCCTGCAAGACAGGGTACGTGTAGAGCCCCACACTGCCCTCTTTCTTCTGTTTACTCTTCATCTGACGGCAGGAATGGAGGGATGACGAAAGAGGAGAAGGATGGGGAAAATGAGCAACAAAAAGACAAAAGAATGGATGGAAAAAAGGTTAAAACATTTAAAATGAAAAACATATTGGCTGCCTTGCTTCTACTAACAAGGGAAACCTTTCCCCTTTTATGAGTCAGGAATTCTCCAACCAACAAGGCATAGATAAATTCACGGGACACGTTCCACCATGTTTGACACGAACTCATCTGTTGGGTAAACAAAAGGAGTTGTCAGTGTAGCAACTGAGCTCTGCTGCCCATGCGCCCCCTCGGCACTCATATTAAAACTGCATGTGGCCAGGAAAATCACTGTAATTATAAGAGGTTTGAGCAATCTGGCAGGTGAAGAGGCTGTGAAAGGAAAACAACAGAACAAGCAACAGCCCTGTTAGTAAGTCTACGAAGAGAACCCTGAAGGTCCTTTTCATTCTATTCAATCCAAATATTTAAAAATGACCTCAAAAAATAAGTTAATATTTGATTCAAAAGTCATCTTAAAAAAGTCTACACATAAATATTAACATAAAGGTGTATGTATAGAAATGGAATTTCTTACTAAATGTAACTACCCTGTTAAATATAACTTATATTTTATAATAACACTATTGTAGTGGTGTAGGTTAGGATAAAAGACCCCAGATAAACCAATGGAAAGTTTAGCCATCCGAGGATGTCCCGCCCCAGCCCGTCCCCACCCAGGTTTTTCCGTACCCCTTTTCCGTACCTTCCACTGGGGTAGGTGTCTGAGGCGTGGCATGCTGGTCAGACAGCCCAGAATCCAGGACAGCTCCGCATGTTCGGATACCTGATCGGGAGAAACAACTGTCACTTCCCCTCGGCAATATACATATGAAGTTTCACAAAATAAATCCCCTTATAAAAACACATACACTGATATACACATACATATGTTGGTATACCGATATCCAAGATAGCCATTGTTCGGCTATAGTATGAGAGAACACAAAACAAAAGCACAAAAAAAAGCAAAGCAAAGCAAACTCGGGCAAAAACGGAATCAGAATATGGATTGATTTAAGCCAGTCTTATTTAAACAGACTCTATTAAACAAGTGGGCATGACCTGTCTATACCACAGGGGCCAGAGTGGACTCTATAGCACCTTCATGTGGTGATGAAGGGTACTACTCTAAACCGCCTCTAACCCTCTCTCTCCTTGACAGGTGCACTGCAGCTTGGCTCATAAGTCTACTGAACAACAGCATTAAGGAATTAGTGCCATTAAATATCTCCATTCTCCCAGGGCATCAGTGAGGCAAAGTTTGACGGCCCAGTTTGCATCACCCTTAAACTATTCCTGGGTTCTCCAGCATGGGCCCGCTGCAGACCGTGGGACCTTTGCCAAGATATGTCCGCCGGAGGAAGACTAAAAAGGCGCAAAATCCATCTGCTCTGGAGAATTAAAGTTTATCGGTGCTGGCGACATGAAAGCCATCTCTCATTGCTTGAAAAAGATTCTGGGGAATGTGACGTAAACGAAAAGACAACACGGACATAAACTGGGATTCGATACCCTTGTGTTTGGGAGATATTTATCCCTCAAAGCAGGTCAATGTAAGATTGGACATATTTTGATGACAGCCGAGTGAGATGAAAAAGGACGGCGATGCAGGTGTAATAAAAATAAAAATGAAAAGCGCTACATTTATATCAAAGTGAATAGTGTTTTCAACGTAAAACAAAGACACTAGTTCAATGTGACGGATACTATAAAGCTCAGGATTGAGAATTGACTGGTTGTATGGCCATAACAACAGCTTGGCTCACTATCTGACTGTGCAGTTGGTCACACAGAGAAGATCAACATTTATTCGTTTTATTTCTGCAGAGGGAGACTACCACCGTAATTCCTATAAACCTCTGGGCTTTGTGGATCCATTGGTGTTATTCCAATGAGGGTGTAACTTTACTACCACTAATAAAAACACAATTACACACACACACACCCACACACTTGACATTAGACACCATTGATTTGAGCTTGTCACCATTTTTTTTCAACAAAGTCAAGTATTTTCTTTGGGCGGCAGTCATATTTTCACATGTGGAGAGCGGCTCCTCTCGTGTGTTCAATGGGAGGTCCTCCACGCTGCCAAGTTATGTGGCATGAAGTATAACGAGAGAAAAAATAAGCCTCTGTGTGTGTGTGTGTGTGTGTGTGTGTGTGTGTGTGTGTGTGTGTGTGTGTGTGTGTGTGTGTGTGTGTGTGTCAGTGTATGGGTCAAACACAGAATACAGATGGACCAAACTGTCATAGTACATATGGCATCCCTTCAACACAGACACACATTCACTGTGAAGCGATCTTAAACCACCACAGCGATACACTTTTTCCCCCAGGTATCCAGGGAAAACAAAATGTCTGTTCTGATTACACTTTCCCTCCTACCCACTGAATTTCCCCCCCTTAAAGAGTGTGATCTGTTGAAGTGATGCATATGGTAATCTATCATTATGCCTCTTGGTCCCTTCATGTGGGCTACACTGAAGTAAACAGTGGTTTAAAGTTGTGTGTGTTTTCATAATATCTGCGTATTTGCAGAGCACACAAGCGTAGATAAGAATCAGGATGGATAAAATAAGCATTTTAGAGCGGCCTGCCTTAGAAAAGCATTAGAAAGTCTGCCCTGATAAAATAAACACTCAAAGATGGTCTTAGCACTTCAACTGACTAGCTTAACATACTGGATAAAAAAGACCAAAGGCAGAGGCACAGGCTTTACAAACACACCCCCACACCCACACACATACGTGTGCACACACAGCTAATAAAAAATAGCAATAAACCTTTCCACCTGTTCACAGAGCCCTGCAGCATAATTGAGAATCAACCGATTTCAATAGAGAAACAATTCACTTGTGTTTCTCAGTATTTAAAAGACAAACAAGGCTTGTTCAGAGTTTACAGTATTTTTAAGATTAGTATGATTAGAAATATCTATATATATGCTGAATGTTTCCCTGTGCATAAACAAGGTACCCAATTGTGACTGGGAACAGAATGCACTGAAGACAAGGTCTTGGCTTATTGAACGTGAATAGGCCTCCATGGGTAGTGTTGTAAATGGTTGTTTATATTGATTGCTTGACAGAAGTCTGTAATTCAAGTCCGCACAGTTTCGGAAACATGCAGGATGCATGGATGCACATAGAAATGAGGCGATGCCTTGCCAGAGCTAGTTCAGGCAGGCAACTCAGGCGCAGCATTTATCCACGTCACATCAATCAACCAGTCGCATACGCTCAATAGTTTAACGCAGCCTACAAACCACTCCTGCTCCTACAACTGCTCGCTCACTGCAGCACCACACCATGCTTCTGCTCGCCGCTGCACCACACTATGCTCCTGCTCTTGCTGATGCCCACATCTACCCCAGCTTCCACCTATTTAGGGTCTGTTGCACAGTTTCCGATGGGGGATTCTGCAGATATCTGCTCTCTACCAATGGTTGTCCACTTAGCATTTGTACAGACCCCGGGCGGGGAAGCAATCAGAGCAGCAGACCCTCGACGCCATACTTCAATGTATTACCATGTACTGCAAAAAATTGTAAAACCTATCATAAGTTGTCCTGACTGAAATGCACCTGTCCATCCGTGCACAATACTCCCAAATCAGTCTCTGAACATAGCTCTACATTAACCCCCCTCCCCCCGGGACCACCACCACCACCACCTGTGACTGCTGGAAAAGGATGGAGGTTTTGGGGTTGATGCCACAGGCCAGGAGGCTGGCGGCCATGTCCAGGATGTTGTGTCGCAGCAGGGCCGGGTCCTGGGGCTGGGTGATGGAGTGCAGGTCCACGATGCTGTAGAGCACGGAGGGATACCGGCTCTGCAGGGCCACCCAGCTCTCCAGGGCACCCAGGTAGTTCCCCAGGTGGGGCACGCCTGTCGGCTGGATCCCGGAAAAAACGCGTCCTCCTACTGGTGGCTCCTGGGAGAGACAGAAAGGAAGGGAGCTACATGGGTAAGCAGCAACACACACAAACACACACACACATCACGGAGTGAGCGAGAGAGAGGGTGAAGGTGAAAAGGTGAGAAAGTAACAGCACGGAGACGCATGTTGAGAACTAAACGCTGCCGTTGGCAGGTTGCAGGGTTGTTGGTCACGCCTGTGTTGCCGAGAGGTTAACCCCATGGCTCGCACCTCTCCTCGCCCTATAACACAGGCGGGGAGGGAATGCCACACCTCGCTGGCCAACAATAACGCCGTGGTGCGGACCATCCAGCAAACAATAAACACAGCTATCATAGGAAGACTGTGGAAGAGGAGCCCAAACAAGGGGCTGGCAGAGAGATAGAGGTAGGAGTGTAAGATAGAAATGAAGACAAAAAGTTGAGAAAAAAATAAGTAAAGAAAAAAAATTACAAAAAGAGATCGTGCACTGAGGCAGTAACACAGTAAACCTGTTGTACAGCTACCTTATTTGAAACTGTAAAAAGACCCTTTTTTCACAGACAAAAAAAAAAAAAAAAAGAGGGATTGCTCCTCGCTCTCGGACCCTTGGGCAAATATTGTGTTACTGTTACTGTTACTGTTGGATCGGGCACACACAGACAGGCTCGGTTCTGGCATGACCCATTCCAGTTAGCCGAGGCATTGAATTAGGTCTGCTGGCACCAGACCATTCCTGCTGGTCATGGCTCAGGGCCACGTTAGAGCCATACGATACAATGGCACGACGGGGGCAAGTGGATCCAAGACCCAGCATAAGAGGTTATATTTTACTTTAACATAATGACATAGTTCAGCCTGGAAGTAGCTTAAACCAAGTAAGGAGTCTTCACTAAATGTATTACGCAGAATGGAATGGTAAGGCTTAAGTGAAGTGAATTATAAAAATATAGGCAAAAAAGTAGGCAAGAACAGTTCATAGAGGAGACTGCTCATAGAGCCAAGGGCCAGCAGACAGATTATTTTTCATTCAATAAAACGAGGTTTGCAGACAGTTACAGCAGCGCTTTTCACCAAACGTCCTACCAAAACAAAAACATGAAGTCTACTCTATGTGTCATGAAATAAATCAAATTGAAAACTTTGTGGTCCCATGTAAATGGCTTTTCCTCTTCAAAACTACAATAACAAATCATAACATCATAACATGCTTTCAGAGGGTATCCTCTGTATGCTGTGAGAACTCTCTTATCTTGATAGCCAGAGAGGGCAACATCACAACCAATCTAAATGAGGGACAGCTCTGCACGAAGCACTGGGATCAGATATAACTGCTCTGAGACCAGCTCTGGCCCTGCGTGCCCCGAGGCCGTCTGTCTGGCCAGCCTGAGGGAGCAGATCCCAGGCTGTTACCGTGGCGAGAGCTAAAAGGGAAGCAGGAAGGAACTGGGTGCTTATGTCATTACCTAGGGGGTAATTTCAGCGGAGTGCCATTGATGCGAGAGGGCCTCTTTTCGAGGTGTCAGGATTGATTTGGGGTGCAGACGGGGGCCGCGTCTGGCTCATGTGTGTTCTCACCTCACGTTGACATGCCAAACGCATGTTCCCCTTGCTCAGCCCCAGGGGAGGCCATTAGCCATGCAGACATGCTAATGGTGTCATTGGAGCCAATCACACGCTAACAGAGTCAACGCCAGTGCTAACTAGCCACTAGGTAATCAGGCCATCACGGAGTCTGACATCTCAATGTTACATCTGGTCAGAGAAAGGTCCTTCAGTTTTAAGTCACGGCATCAAGTGTGCAATGGGCTTGACTACGCAATTAGGGGAGTCAAAAACGGTCAGATTTAGGCTGACATTAATCTAGGTCTAGAGCTGTCAACACCAACAAAATGTGACTTTTCACATGAATATTTGCATAAGCAGTCAAGTCTTCTCTCTTCCATTTGAAAAACCTACAATAGGGTACGTAAATGGTTTCACTGTGCCACCACAGGCAGCACTATGCTTAGGTCAACTGGTCACTCAGGATACCTTACCTAAAGTAAGGTAACCCCCCTGTTAGATTCATTTTCATCTTGATGCAAACAGCTGTTTCCAGCAGAGGGACATTGTGTTGATAGCAAGTGCCTGCTCCGTGTCACCTCATTCTACGCCCGGTCCTCAGTCGCAGTTTCTCTCTCGTTTCACCATCTTGAGTCTTTCCACCTCCACTCTCTCTATTTCCATTTCCCTCCAAGTTGTACGGCGCCTGCTGATGACACGTAACAGGCAAGGTAACTTTGGGTGTTCTACGCTCATATTTTAAACTGACAGCTGCGACACTGTCGTACCATTGCGCTGGAAAGGTGACGAAAGCTTTCTTCATGCACATCTACCATATGGACGATAGATTATGCAACGTGTGTGTGTGTGACGTTAACGCCGACAGCTTGAAGGTTATGTGCACTTTAAGGCCATGTTTCCCCTCTCGCAGACCCTTTCCGGGAATACGTGTTCATTTGAGTGTGTCTGTGTGCCGTAGTGAGAACAACTGTCTGTCAATTCAGCAGAGAGCATAGAAACATTTTTATAACAGCAAGTTGACCTATTTTTTTATTTAAAATACTATGTGAAGTCTTGCACATACTTGGAGCCATTTGTAATGCGAACGGATGAAGAACAGCAAAACGCTTCTAGTCATCGAGTACAACGCGTTGCCGTGGACAAGAGGTCTTTTTAGAATAATGTATAGAAAGGACAAAGACTGCTCAAGCGTACCTTAGGGGCCCTTTCTTGACTAAAAGCCAACAGATGTTTTACTATCGGAAGCCTTAACTCCTCCAAGCTTTCACTTTAAGAAATGGCTCTATGCAAACTCCCCTGGCATGCAGTGCATGGGATAATGGATCTGTGGGTCTCCATCTCTAGATTTGCAGTGGAGTCCTTTGAGCTTCTTCTACATCTCTACCTGGAGCAGCTCATGTCTCGCTGGTCAATGCAATAAATCACTGGCCCTCTTTGGGATGAGCACGAGCAGGGGGGAGTTTCTCTACTCGTGGTGCAGTTCTAATCCATCATACTGGAGGCTGGGATCCCTGGAGTGGCTCATTGACATACCTCTCACGGTGACGAGTCATCTCACTCTGCTCTCTCAAACAAACACACAAACACACACACACACACACAAACAGCCCATTACAGCACGCCAATTTCAACACTTCTTAAACCCCCAAGGGCAGCACTCCTGACCAACAACCCCCCCCCCCCCCCCCCCTTCATCTCCTGTTCCCAGTTATGATCATCTCCTCTAAGGACCCAGGGGTTGCTCTTAAAATCCAACCCAGCACGATGAGCACCAGACTGGGCTTAGGCTTAAGATTGCCCCCTTTGTCCGTCCTATGGGTCCCCTCCACCCGCTCCTCTTTTCCTATCGGTCTCAAACTGTGTATCGGACACAGAGGGCCCTGTGTTCCCCTCTGTCCGGTCCCTCCCATGCATCCCATTAACACCGACACCCTGCTGAAGGGCCCTTAAAACAGGCCCCGCTCCCCGCCTCCGTACCTTCCTCCTGACTCCCCGTGTCCCTCTCTCAGTCTATCATTTTCTCCATCTTTCTCAATCGCATGGGGACCTGTTAATGCGGGCGACCAGCTGAGCTCCACTTCAGTGAGGTATTGAGCAGGAAACGGGGTTTACTGTACGGCCCTTTCTTTTTCCAAGGGTGATAGAGCAGTGTGTGTGTGTGTGTGTGTGTGTGTGTGTGTGTGTGTGTGTGTGTGTGTGTGTGTGTGTGTGTACGTATGTGTTTGTGTTTAGCCAATATCAGAATACAGCACAGCTTGAAACAAAGTGTCAATGACCGCACCAGAAAGAAAATACATTGTACACACATGGGCAGCAGCCGAAGGAGTGAGTGATGGAAAAAAACACAAACTAGAAAGCGGGAGAGGAGAAAGTGATGAGGACGGCAAAGAAGGAAGGGAGAGAACGAGCGTATAAAAGGCTTGTAAAGACGTGGGTACGTTTTTTTCTTCTTCTTTCACTCAGAGTGGGTGTCAGAGGTAGTAAGGAAGAGGAGGGGGTTGAGGTAACGGGGCCGAATGCAGCGTTTGATTAAATCTGCGGTTGACGTGTGGGACAGGTGAGATTGATGAGGTTCCTCTGTGCTTCACACTGTGCGGAGAGAGGGGGGGGGGGGGGAACAGAACGCGGCTGTGTGGCGGGCCAGAGCTCGGGGGCCCCGCTCGCGCCGTGGGGTCCCCCGGCTGATTAATGGGACTGGAGGCCCTTCAAAAACAGTGCTCCCCGCAGACAGGACCCGACGACGCTCCAAAAATAACCAGACAGCCAGCCCGCCAGCTAGCCAGCAATACAGCCAGACAGCGACATGTCCAGGCCAACGAACTGGCTACAGCTCTTGCAGATTGAATGGAGATAAAGATAAGAGCTAGGGCCTACAGAACGCCTCAACACTGTTCTATCTGATTGAATACTCTAAAGTTTAGACTAACCTACCTTGTCATTTACGTCATTACAGATCCTCTGTGATGTGGGATATTCTGTAAAATAAAATAAAAACTGCCGATTCAAAAACATCTTGGCACTATCCCGCAGTATCACAACATGTTTTACACGTAAACTATGACTGTGTCTGAGTGTGTATGTGTGTTATTCAAATCTAGGACTAGCCTGCTCCATTTGTGCCAATACCGCATGTTTCAAAAGGTCTTCTAAAACGAACAGCATTAAATTGCTCTATTAAAACCCTTCCTTATTAAACTAGCCAGCGTTTGAATTGAGATGTTTAGTTTCAATCCACAGACGGGAAACAAATGACCGAGAGGGGAACTAATATAACCAAAAACACTCAAGTCACAACACAGCGGAAAATAACCTGAACACACTTCATAAATATCAATCTATAATTACGGTAACACTCAGTTCCAGCTTCTGCCAGCTTCTCTCTCTCTCTCTCTCTCTCTCTCTCTCTCTCTCTCTCTCAAGATTCCAGTAATTTCCTCCTGTACAGACGACGCCTGTTGACTTGACTCGGACCCAAAAGAATGATACCAGATATTTGGTACGTTTTAATTAAAAACGTCAGACCTCTTTCTGTAAAAGCCCAAGACCTACATGGACTAAGACATGTGAAACTAGTAAGACTCCCCAGACACCACAGTTTGCACATTACTAGACATATTCTGTAATATGACTTGGCCGAAGAATAAAAAAAAAAAAGACAAACTGGGTAATTAGCAAAGCATTCGAGGCCCTTGAAGGACTGCTACGACAAAACTAATTACATGGAGGGGACTCGCAAGAATTAGGAGGCTTTTCTGACAGTTGAAAATAAATAGGGCAATTAATGAACACGTCCCGAAAGTAAAGTTTATGTTTTCTCGCTTGCCTTTGTCTCTAGTGGGGGTTGAACTAATGGTTTTAGCTGACACCAGAGTGAGTGAGTTTGGAGCTGAGCAGTACAGAGAGGCGAATTAGAAGTCACTTCCTCTTTGCTGGAAGAAAGGAGCTGAGATGACTGATATCAGCCATTAGGACCACGGGAGAGTGAAAGCTGGAAAGGGAGCACTATGTTACACACCACCCAGATGAATCATGGCTGCCCCAATGCAGCTGGCTGGCTGGCTGTTCACAACTTAGGGTATGTCATTGTTCAGGTTACTTTGTGTTACTAAAACTGATGGAGGCCCTAGACGTGGTTCTGCTAGCACACGGCTGACGATTGATGATCAATAAAATAACTGTTAGAAATTTGCGTATTTTCAATTCATGATTTAATGTTCGGTTCCGCTAGTGCCCTCCATGTCATTTAATTTATATTATTATTAAATGGCAGAAATAATATATTTTTGTTATGTTTTGATAGCCTTAGTGTTTAGATAATCTTGACTGCACATTGCCTGTATAAAATCTTATAAAGTTTACAGTTCTTCTCTTTACTGATCTGCTAAGGTTCAGTGGCTATTAGAAAACTTTTTCCAGGGCAAGACTAACTTCTAAAAAGTGTCTTGACGTCCATCACACATTGGGGCATTGTAAGTATACTGGTGTTTGCATTACACAGCCGCATTTGGATAAAATCTCAACAAACAAAAACCAACACCTACTTTTTTATGTTATTGCTTGTAATGAAGCACTGCTGTTATGTTATGCATGTCAAATTCTTTCACTTACAAACCCACTCACACACACGCACAAACACGCTCACACACACCTCAGTAACATCTCGGGAGACATGGACTTAACAAAACACAGACGGTCCGGTGGTGAGCATGCATTCCGTGCCTAAGCACCACAAGGCAGTCATTACAGCCCCCAGCTCGTTTATCACCCAATCAGAAGGCTAGATGGGGAAGTTTTTTTTTTACTGTGGAGCTGCTCGATAATTAGCATCGTTGGTGTACTGAAATAGTACAATTAGTACCTGGCCAAGGGACTCCTTGTTTAGGTTAACACTCCATTAACTTCACCAAGGTGCTTGAGACATTTAAAATAAAAAAAGTTCTCTAAAAGACCTTTATCAACAAGAAGGTTTAATTTGGACATTCCTGTGTTACCTCGTAATGACACATTGTAGGTTCTTGCGGGGAGCACATGTCATGGCTAATGGGCAAAATAATTGGATGAAACTTGAACAGAAGAACCTCTTTGGGACCCTGCCCATGTTATAGATAGGTGAAATATATTCGTAATACAGATATACACAGAGTGCACAAACCACTTTTCAGTTCATGACTAACCTATCAGAGGAGGTCTTGATTATTCTGGGAAAGAAAACACTATAACTGATTGTTATATGACACAGATAGCAAGGAAGCTGGTCACATAAAACCTGATATAGTACAGAATTTGACAGATAGATTATCACCCAAGCCTGAGCTAGGTTCTAATAACAACTAGGATGCAGCACTCTTTTCTAAGGCTTGTTTGACAAGGTTGTGGAGTTAAAATAGCTAGAAGGGAGGACCTTGGCTTGAAAGATTTACAGTAAGGGTCCCCTGATCACATGCCGACCACTGTGACAGAAAAGTGGGCGTAGCATCCAGACTAGTTTCTCCAATGACAGATCTAATAGAAAACCCACATAGGTTACGGACGTGACACACACATTCAGTTCTCTAAACTAATCTGTATTCTGAAAATTTAAAATGGACCACAACTGGTTAAGAGAGCATGTAAAAATTAGGCTAATTAAGCCAATGAACTGATTAGCCAAATTAATGTGTCAAAATAAACACTGACAGAAAAAAATGTGAATATTTCACTCAACAGCATTTTAAGTCTAGTGACAGTATTGTTATTCAATAAATATACAAATCTAGGTTTAGCAATGAGGCATGAATTACACTTGTCAAGGGCGCCAAATACCCTTTCACTACTAGGACTTTACTCTCTTATCCTATATTGGACGGTTTCCTGTTTTGAAAAAGATCAAACTTGAAGATTTAAATAATTTGATTAAAACGGTAAAGTAAGGAACCTTTGGTGTAACAGTTTAAAAAGACAAAAGTATTTAGAAAATGTGTTTTGAAATGAATGCACACTAAATATAAAACGAAGCTGCTGCCCTGATCAAGTCAAAAAGCTGTCATCTAGGAACTGTAAAGCATCAGCATATCACATGAAGTCTGCACCCATATTCTGGATCCACTAGAGTAGAAAATAAAATGCAAACTACCGGCACTTAAAGTACGTTCTCTCGTTAACATATCTCGTTGTGTTGTGAAGTCACTGAAATTGCAGACTTGTCAGTACTAAAAAACATAAGTTATAAGTTTGCAAAGACAAAGGAAGATGCCAATGACAGAAGGAGTTAGTCAACATATCAATATCTGCTCTCATATCGCTTTTACACAAACCAGGCTGTGGCAAATTTTATGTAATGTATTAAAAATAATTACCTTATTTTTCTCACATTCTGCTGCGCTGAAAAATCGTATCGGATATCGATTGTTTTGAATGAATCTAAGCAGATACTTCAACTCACTTCTCATGGGGAGCGCCATGTTGGATTTCTAATGCAAATACCTACGGCGGCTTCAACCAGCCAAAAAGTACTGAGTGCACTAAATCCTGTTGAACTCCTCAGGCTCTGATTTAGTTTTTTATATTATAAATACCGAATTCTGGGTAAGACAAATGCAACTGTTTCAACTACAAAAAATTGCTGCTCAAAAGCAGTAAAAATATTATATCTTATAATAATGAATTTGAATAGTTTATGAAAGTTACTAAAAAACAAAATTTCTAATGTCTGTGAATTGCAAACGCCAGACAAAACAGCCATGTGCAGTCTATGGATAAGGATTTACATAATTAGATATTATCTCAACATAAATATATGTATGCATATACAGTACATAGTGGTATGTTAGACATGTGCGGTTTCCTTTATGTCTGAACCCCAAAGTCTAAGTGATTCTTTTGCCTGTCTGGCCACAGCTCCTACATAGTATCGCTTACCTAGCAGCAGCTGAATTACTCTCTGCTCCACACCTCTCTCATTATAAGAGGTGATATATATGATTATACGACGAGCTGGGTTGGATTACACACATGTTTTGAGGGCAAGTTTGTTCCTTTGAGTCCGCAGAGTTCACCCCCTTTTTTGTTCTTCCTTCTGTAACCAACATCTGCTCCTCGTTTCTCCCACCTTTGCATCTGGTTGTATTCGCACAAATATCATTCCATATTCATTATTACTTCCCGAGGCGATGGAATCTTGGTGCATCGGCCCTCTGTGGGTATATTCTCTCACGGCTAAGTAATAGGTTGGAGTGCAGAACCATGTTAGACCTGGTCCCCCTCGTCTCACCCACTGCTAGTACAGCCTCCGGCCTGTTGAGTGGCCACCCAGGAGAAGACGTTGGTCAGCCTAAGTCTGTCTTTTCACTTTTCTTTTTCTCTTATCAAACTGTGTCATGATTCTTTTTTTCACCCCTAATTGACTTTTGTTAGTGGTGTAAAGGTTAGATCAAGGCTAGTTATTAGTTATTTTGATCTTTTTACTTACTTTTAATAAATACTTAGTTCAGTCTAAATTGTTCTGGTTGTGAATCATGTTAGGTGGCAGTAACAAATTACAGATTACACAAAAAAATCCAACCTTAGTTTTTTTTCACATTTATTTTTAAAAATAAATATTGCATATTTAAATGGAAATTTAGGCCATACAACTTTTAAAAATTAAAATCAACAATGAATAAACGAGACAGTTTTTCTGGCATTCAGCGGTAATAAATCTAATCTCTTGAGAGCTTCCCCTCGACCCTGTCAGCCATCCTGCTGTGAATAGTGAATGGCTCGCAAGCTGATGAGTGAAAGCCTCGCCCTTTCATCACTCTCCCCAGATCACAAATTGTCTGTCCTTTTACCACAGGTCCATCTGGTTGATTTATTTTTGATCCTCTCCTGTTCCCATAGCGTTCTCCTCATGATCCTTTCTACTCCAACATTCCACCCAGCAGACAACAGCGATCCCCTAATCCCAAATCCCCAACCCCATCTCCACCAGCCACTCTTCCACTAACGGCATACACATTGATGCCAGAGGCCTCTTGACCGTTGGTCCACCTGTGATAATACAACCAGGCAGGGGTTTGGCGGCTCACCGCAGCGCAAGGCCGGCCCAGCCAGTGCCTGGGGGAATGGGGCTCCTAGCGCTGTGTATGAGCCTCAGTCCATGTGGATCAGGCGGTGTGACCCCCTCATCCGACACGGCTGTATCCTGACACTGAAAGACAGGCCCTCCCCTCTGACACCGCAGCCGATGGAATCCATGGGACGTCCGCCACCCAAGTGGACAGGCAGACGAGTGGATGGATGGATTGATGGATGGTTTGGAAGATAGATGGATTTAGGCAGGGGAGCTTGAAATTATGAAAAGGTGAAAAAAGAACTTTGTTATTCGATTTTAGGTGCAGTGTGTCTCCAACCGCACACAGCCTACAGCAACATTCTCCTGAATCCTCTCTTATTTTCTTAGTGTGAAAGCTAGGAAAAGATAATAAACATTTTGCGCAAAAGTATTTTGTAAAAGGCAATGTTTGCTTCCATGAGGAAAGTCTGGATTTCATTACAGCGCTGTGTGTGTGTGTGTGTGTGTGTGTGTGTGTGTGTTTCTGTGTGTGTGTTTTGTAGCCTGCAGGTAGTAGAGATCACTAGTGTGTGTGACTGGTTTAGTGCACCCCAGGCCGGACGGAGATACTCTAAGTGAGTTATCTCTGTCACGGCCTATGATGTGACTGACACCGGCACACCGCAGACCACCAGGGGTCACCTGACGTGGCACACTGTAATTTATCTGTGTGGTGTGTGTGTGTGTGTGTGTGTGTGTGTGTGTGTGTGTGTGTGTGTGTGTGTGTGTGTGTGTGTGTGTGTGTGTGTGTGTGTGTGTGTGTGTGTGTGTTTGTGTAGGGTCGGTATCAAACTATCAAGCAACTTTCATGGGCAGAGAATCACAAAGTGTTTTTAGCTGTAGATAGACTTTTTATTGATGTAAAAAAGTAAATGAGAACAAAAATAAATATAGCATGTTTGAACAGGCGAAAGCAAAGTCCGTTTATTTTTCTTTCACTTAAGTCACGTGCTTAAATGTAAATTGAAGTGTGTGTGAGCATCATCAAGTGAATAACACATAATGTCTCCGTTCCTGTGTGTTTGAAAGAGTGATTATAATACATTAATGACTGTTAGTGTCTGTGAGTGAATGTGCAAAAACATAGTGTGTATCAATGGGTTTGTGTGCACACAAGCTCATGCTCAAGCACGTGTGTGTCTGTGTGTGTCTTTGTGTGTGTGTGTGTGCACGTGTGTGTGTCTGTGTGTGTGTGTGAGAGAGAGAGAGACAGAGAGAGAGAGAGAGAGAGGTGGCTGTGGGGTCCCATAAGGATTGGGTTGTTTCACCACCTTGTCTTATTGCCTGTTGTAGTGCTGACAGAGCAGGAGCAAGGGGGGTTGTGAAGAGAACAGGGTGGGGGGGGGTCTGTCGTTCTCCTTTCCTGTCCTCACTCACTGCTGCACTGTCCGGAGAGGCAGGAGAGTCCTGCTGCAGAGACCACAGGCTTTAATCAGCTGACATCAATAAGGAAAAAGTTTATATAACACCATTATGTAATATTTCATTTGTTTAAAAGCTGTGTGTTATGTGAAGTGTACTTTCCTTGCATGACATATCAACGAATCAGTGTTTTGTCTATGATATATAAGTTATGTTTAACTTTTGAGTAAAAAAAGTCTTTAAATTGATTTCCTATTAAAAAATAAACATTGGCAGGCTTCTGTTGTTCATTTTCAGTATTATTAACAAGCCCCCCATACTTACTGCATGTTATGGACCTATTACACAATATGGCAAAATGAATCAATTTCTTCAAATTAGTGTCAGAACGCATTACCTTAAAAGAAGAAGAAGCTTCTGAAGGGAGAAAAGTAAAGTTGACAATTGTTTGAACTGAAAAGTATACTTCTTTCAGATAAAATGGTTTGGCGCCAAATGCATCCTCTCTTAATGGAGTTTGGCTCGGTTTATCATTTAATTTCCCTGAAGCCATTCTCAAATAGTGGACGTGCCAAGTCCTATCAATATAGTTGACAGGATGAGGGTGTGTCTCTCTGTGGAGAGTGTGTCCATTAACCTCCACCAAAATAACGAAATGTTGGTGAAGAGATTTCTGAGGTTGTCCCCGTGTAATGGTTGCCAGACCTTGCATAAATGAGCGCTGGTTTCTATCAGGAAAGTGATTGAGGTTAGTAAACGGAGACTCCTCCTGATTTGACCACAGATGAGACCCAATCATTAGTCAGTCTGACGTTATTAATTTTATTTCTATGACGAAAAATCAGTACTGTCTCTTCGATTCTCCTTTACTGTCCACCAAAAAGCCACGGAGCCAAACTATAAGGCAACACCATCTTCCAATGTTATCCACCCAGATTTAGATAGGGTTTTTTATTTTACTCTATCACTGCTGATATTGTTCTGTAGCTCTTGTTTAGATGAGGGCATATCTTTCAGATGTATCAAGCCAACTCTTAATTGTACTTAAGTTAAGAAGATTAATACAGACTCGAACAGACTTGCACACACAGAAACACACACACACACACACACAGACACACACACACAAACACACACACACACACACACACACACACACACATAAATACATACATACATACACTCAAACATAAATACATACATACATGTTCAGTTGACTCTGTGGAAAGGCAGTGAGTAAGCACGGTCAGACTCCTCGAGAATGGGTTTACTTTGGCTCAGGCTGCAGGTCTTTGATGATCGGCATTAACACGCGTTGGAAGGCGGGGATGACGGCAGCATCGCCTGCCTCCCATTACAACGTGATGACTGATTAAGGGTCAGAACACTGCGTGGGTTGTTTGCCCATGTTCAGCCAAGTGTCAATAATCCAGTGTGTACAAGTGAGTATGTGTTTGTGTTTGAGAGCTAGTTAAAGAGCACCTCAACATTATAACACCTCCTTTTCTAGGGTTTTAAAAGGAAGAAGGAAAGAGATTCGAGTTGTTTTTATAACAGATGCTACATTTTACTTGAAATTACTCTAAACATTAGATCAGTGGGTACAGGATAGTAAGACTACTATTTGTGTTCTTAAACCTCGGTACCTCACGATGTACATTATTAAGCAACAGTTTGTTTATTTTATATATTTTTTACATACATTTTAGACATATCTTATGTGTGTTGGTGTTTCTTTTAGAATGTGTTTCGGATAGTACAGGGCCCCATCACTGTCAGCGCTTCCCTCTTGAGACTAAGCAAGGGTATCCATTTTCTCTAAAGTTATAGAAACCATGACCTTCTCCCTCCTTCTCCCTGCACCATACCCTGTAATTTCAATTTGCATTTCATTTTGGACTAGTCTCTGTGCATTCTGTACAGTAAACACACACAGCAGGAGCCGCCGTATGCGGTGTGGGAGCCTGTGGGGAAGGAGCAGAGCACCAGCCGTCAAAGCCGTCTGCTGGCCTCGGGGAGCTGGCCCAGATGGTTGTTGGGTCAGGTCTTGACAGAGATGCCGAATAGCGCTAACGAGAATGACGCAGTACAGTAAGGATTCAGTTCACTGTAGTGCACGGATCACTAAATTTGACTGCGTGACAGCCGCATTGCTTTGGTGTCAACAATTATAAAGACCGGAATTCGTTTTGCTTTTGAACCGTTAAGCAGGTGCAGTAAACCCAATCAAGCTGAGGAGAAGCATTGATGTGATCGTCACAGGGAAGAAAGCACGAAGGACTTTAGGGGTCTGACAGTGACATATAACGGGGGTGGGACCCTCGTGACCTGTCTGTCAGACGTGGTGCAATTGGAGCTTCCGTGTTTGGGTGAGATACCGAGCAAATATTATCAAAGAACCGAGGTTGAGAAATGTAATGGAAAGCCTTAAGATTTGGGGTCAGACATCAACTGCCCCCACCAAAACAAGACAGAGCGTTGGCATGTAATTAGCAGCGTAATTACAGGACACAATAGATGGTTTGGAGACACGCAGGGTCTGTGGCTGGTTGTTTTTACAAAGACTTGTTTAACGATTTTCTATCCAATAATGAAGCATAGCGCAACATTAGCATACTCACCCCAGCTGGAGTTTCTCTCCTCATACTGTCTCCTAAATTTGGCTGCCCTTAATTAACAGGTTTTTAGAACCGACTGTAAACATGTCAGGCAGATTATTTTATATTCATCAGTGGCGGCTGTGTAGTGGTGGGAGTAGCAGCCACTGCCACTGGTTGTTAAGCTGGAATCTCGTTAACAGGGGTTGCAAAGTTTTTTATGTTATAAAGGGTAATAAGTTAAGGGTCTTGTTCCCCAAAATGTTGCTTTAGATTTTGTTTTACATTGAAAATTATTAAGGATTCTTGATAAACTGTAACTGGGTTTTATTGACAAAAGACTAAAAGTTTTTTTTTCAATTTGTTACCTAATCTTGAAAATGTTTATAAATATTTTTGCAATTTTGTAATAAACTTTAACACAATAATAAATAATAAATAAAAAAATTATAAATAAATAATAATAATAAAAAATGTATAATTTTGTGTAATGTAGTCATACCATTGTTATAAACAGTTTACTATTAATTAAACCAGCTGTTTTAACAACTTGTTAGCACATATTTGTTTATTTTAAATATTTTCTTTATTTTGTTTTGTTTCATTTTTCATTTCATGCCTTGTTTAACAGGGCACTGCTGCAAAAGAGACGTAGTCTCAGTCTTCAGTCTTCTGTTGACCCTGTATAAATAAAATAATAATAATAATTAAAAAACAATATTTAAAAGTTATAAATAATTGAAGGACATCCTTTTTATTATAAACAGAAAGACAGAAAACATGGCTGCCCCCCAGATCTCTCTCCTCTCTCCCTGTTGCTGTTCATCAAATGGTCTGCTCGAGTCTTTTTAGTGACAGTGTGTTAAACGATGACTTCCTTCTCCTACCATTTCGAACATCACACACATTCTTCCATCCATTTATACAGCTGGTGTTCAGCCTCAGCATCAGCAGCAGGATGGGCCACAAGGGATTTGCTCCCACAACCATCCGGCCTTAGCAGGCAAAAAACTTTTTCTCACTACCCACCTCTCCAGCTTCTGCACAAATACACTCTGAACGACTACATTTTCCTTCCTTTTTATTATTTAAAATGTCATATTACACATTTAGATAGATCACGTGCACTCGGTTATTTATTTTATTCTTTGAGTTATGGTCAGCATGTAGTGGTCAGGTGATGCTGGGGTTCAGCTTAGAGTCAGAGAGTTGTAATGCTAAGAGTCAGAGGGACCACTTAATGTAATATGGTCTAATAAACCTGTTATATAACCATATGTGATCAAATCCACAATAGACATACACATGTGCTGGAATGACATATACCTTTCTTCTGTTTCAACTGTTTGTTCCTCAAAATCTTATTAAATCATAAATTGGCTCAAAGTCAAAGGTTTTGTCACTGTCATCCAACCCCATTACGGCCTGTTCTATTTGTCATGGCTATATCACTCATGATATTAATTTACCTTGTGGACATCCACGTGCTTCGTTTGTCCTTTGTGTTAAAAGTGTACATTTTTGATACACAGATCGAAGATGCTACAAACATCAAGCAAGTCATTTCAAATAAGTTATTGGCCAATGAGTGGTTGTACAGGACTACTGAATGCAAACATAATATTTTTTTATCAGACTAGTGTTGAGGTCTCCCCCTAGTGGACAGATGTAACAGTGGCTCACAGGAAGTCAAATTTAATCAACAAGACTCTGATATTTCAGTAGAAGAAACGAGGAGAAACAATCAAGTGTCATGAACAAAGCTAAGTATTCATAACCGCACTGAGAGAGAGTAATAGAAGCAATACTGAGTGATGTTTAATGTTTGATTAACAAGGGGATCGAATATCATGGGAAATCATGTAGTGCGTTCGGTAAAGGTGAAAGGTTGATCTCTGTGTGACACCACGTCTGCGCATCCCTGTGTCATATATGAGCGTGATCTTCGATAGCCGGCTAATCAAGGCGAGGCAAAAAAGGGTGCGGGTCACAAAGCAGCCGCATATGAGAGCTGCGTTGCTGTGGAAACCAAATACTTTCCATGTAAATAATGTGATCTATTGATGCCATCTGGAAAAGATTGGCCGGGTTGCCTTTTTGCAGCTTCTTTTCTTACAACATGAGGAGATGCATTACCATATTTATTTGTGCAGCTAAATGCAGGTCCGCGAATAGGATTATGTAGTTGGGGATTGAGAGTATATCCTAAACAAACAGAGCTATTAAAGCTGGATTTCTGCTATATCCTGAGCAATAATGGATTTACAAGGCAAGAGTTTTTCCTTTTTCACAACCTCTTCATTTTCCAGAAATTGAAGCCAGACGCAGAATGAGCGATGTGTGCACAGCAAGAAGGAAGGAGCTGGCCAACGTATTTATCAAAGTCTTAAAAAATCCTATATGAGTGGGACACAAATAGGGCGAGAGACTCATCCGAACGCAGTGCTATCCCTGCGGAGAACTGCGATCTTAACTTATCCTCCTGGCCTTATCCATTTACTCCTTCTCTCCATAAGTGTGGTCAGTCTCTCTCCAACATCCGTCAATCACTCTAACTAAACCTCCCTACAGCACCGGGATTGCCCCTCAGCCTCCTCCTTATTACTGATTACAAACACTTAGGCAGACTCGTGTTACAGCCAATCATACCTCACTCAGCCGTGGGATTCCCCCTATGGGACTTGTGAGTTGTGCCGCTGGTGAAGGGCCCCTGTGCGGTCTGAGGGATGAGATCAGCTCTCTCTCTCTCTCTCTCTCTCTCTCTCTCTCTCTCTCTCTCTCTCTCTCTCACTCTCTCTCTCTCTCTCTCTCTCTCTCTCTCTCTCTCTCTCTCTCTCTCTCTCACTCTCTCTCTCTCTCTCTCTCTCTCCATCGACGTACCACTGCCCGGGAGGAATCTTTATCTACAGTTTCACGGCCGCATGGTTTCTCCATTTGAAGCCCATTCAAAAAGCCTGCTGTGAGCTGCAGCTCCCCTGAAACTCTCTCTTTCTCTCTCTCTCTCTCTCTCTCTCTCTCTCTCTCTCTCTCTCTCTCTCTCTCTCTCTCTCTCTCTCTCTCTCTCTCTCTCTCTCTGTACCCTTCGACATTAATCAATTAATCAGTGCATCTCCACTGCAACAGGGAAAAGCTGCTTTAAAAAAAAAGATTTTGCTTCATTGTTCAGACCATTGGTGGAATTTTGATTGTTGGACTGAGAGCATATATGCGTGTATTAGTGTGTGTGTGTGTGTGTGTGTGTGTGTGTGTGTGTGTGTGTGTGTGTGTGTGTGTGTGTGTGTGTGTGTGTGTGTGTGTGTGTGTGTGTGTGTGTGTGTGTGTGGTATGTTTCTCAATACAAAAAAATAATAAGCAGTGGCTTGAGGGGACTGTATGAAGCTGGTAAAGGCTGATATTTTGTGATTAGTGACTGGATCGGATTACTGCCAGAGGGCTCAAAATTCGAACATTTACGAATGTCTTAATAACTTAATAGCCCACAGAATAGCAGATGCCAGCAATATCATTCCTTTTCACGTTGTCGCTACATGAGATTTATTTGTTCTGTATTATAACATCGACCATAGACAGAGGACTCTTTCACCATGAATCCAGAGGCAAAGAAATAAAGTCAACCAATCACTCATCATTACCAATGATGTCACAGGTGCTAGTCAATCAACGTTCCTGTTCTTGAATGGTGAGCTAGCTGATAGAAGGGCTCGCTCAACAGGCTAGTCCCCCTCTCTTCTTTCTCTTTGATATTAGTACAGAACATGAATGAAAAGCAGGACAGTGCCTGGGAATCTCAACTGAATTGTGTACAGATCGCAGCTCAGGCGACAACTGCAAACTGTCCTACAACACCTTGTTTCTCTGTGTGTCTTTCTATTGACACTTTTTCTTAAAAATAAACATTGTGAATTTCTGAACAAGGGAGGGTTACTTGCACGTAGCCGGGTTGGTTTTGACCTTGCAAAACCTCCACCAGCATTTAGATACAAATACCTCATACTAGAAATTATTATTAAATAATGATTTGACATATTTAAAGGAATCAGAGATAATATAGTGGGTATTTGAAATCAGATGTTTGCTGTGGTACAGTGTTGTAATATAAAATTCAAGAAGCTCCGTTGGCTACTTTTAAGTGGCCGGTGTTTGTCTCTGATCATAGTGCGGTTCCGCTAACCTCAGAGTCCTCTCCCCATGTGTGTGTCAATAATCCGCAGCATCAGGACAGAGGGGCAAACCTCCAGCTAACACGCAGTCACACGAGATGACAGGTCCAGATCCAGACAGCTGATGAGAGATAGGAGAAGCAGAAAGAAAGGGAGGAAGGGAAGAGACGTAGGAAGAAGGGAGAAATAGAGAGCGGGAGGAAGGGGAGAGATGAAGGTAGAAGGGAAGAGGAGGGTAATTGGGACCAAGACATCTACACCCCCACCCCGACAAAGAATTAGCTTTACCTCTCCCATCATCACTGTGGTACCTGGAGAGAAAAAGTGAAATCCAAGGATAGACACACTTTCTCTCACACACACACACACACACACACACACACACACAAACACACACACACACACACAGCGAGATATATTGTATATAAAGCAGAGCCAACAGTCCTTTTGGAGCCTGTCCACAGCTCTCCTGACTGGGCTAGCATGTCAACACCAGCACATGTACTACCTTGGCCCAATCTACAAAAAGGCTCTGAGATTCAATAACAAAAAACTGTACTTAAACCTGTGTGGACTCATTGATTATCAGCACATATGGTAGACACACACACACACACACATACACACACACACACACACACACTGACAGCGAGAGAGAAAGAGAGAGAGAGAGAGAGAGAGAGAGAGAGAGAGCGAGAGAGACTAAGGCGTCTATATATAAAATATGCTCTGATTATCAGCCCTGATGATGCTATCTCCTCCAGCAGTAAGTCTCATCTGGTCCTGATATTTCTCCATGTGTCCTCCCAGCCCCTGGGAGCTGGAGTGTCTCTACGGCATCCCAACCGATGAAGGGTGAGCACAGCCGAGCGGAGGGAAGGGGAAAGCTCTCTCTCTCTCTCTCTCTCTTTTGTTAATTAGGCCTCCACCGCAAAGCCAAGAGGAAGTGGAGCTGCCAGGTCCTCTTTTCCCCACAATCCCTCACCCTGGCTGGGCATGGACTGCCCGGGGCTGGGCCCCTTCTCCCTGGAGCTCTCTCCAAGTGTGAAGTGCCAGCTTCAATCTCCCTGATTTGTTCTCAGTCCACACCCAGCCCCTTACCCCTGTCTCTACTCAGGTCCATTAGAGAGCGGTGTTTGGAAGGTATTCTGAGAATGCCGAGTTCTCACGGTATTTATCCCTTTTACTCGTCGTGTCAATGAAGTGGAATTGGCCTCCAGTCTTAAATGATGCTTTGACTGGAATTCATTTGATATCTTTGGGCAAATTAGATACAAGGATGACTCCCGGGGGTAGTGTTGCTGATCTCAGAGATAGAGCATGTGTTTGAGTCATAGACACAGAAGTATCACGTTACACCTGGTGTCAGATAATTGCATGAATGATGACGTTATGGTATTTATTAAGAGTTTGTATGTAACTCTGGTGTGGCAGTGTAAAATAAAATATAACTCGCACACAAACTGTCTTTACAGTTACAAGCACAAAGATTGCAGGGAAATATACCATCGTTATCCGTTTCTGGACACAGGGATGCCCGACACCTGAGGCAGATCGATGGTCCACATGCGGTTGAGCACAAAAGCGCTCCACATGCTCCGCAGATGTGTTTGTGTGCATGTAAGTAACCTTTACAGCAAGAGAGGTGATCCCATTTCTTATGTGAGAAAGCAACAGAGAAAGAAAAAACAAAGATGTGAAGCCAGAAAGTTTTACAGGGACATCTGACAGTTTTGTGAGGTTTGCTATTGTAGACTTCAAATGAGATAGAGATTTAGACAGGCTTAGCGTTCACCTGAAAAGGCAGAGGGTCTCCGGTAACGAAGACAGCGTCATTTGAGGAAAAACAGCAGAACAGGCACCCCAAAAAACACAAAAATACCACAAAATTGCATAAGGTGAAAATAAACGTATTATTCTTTCCTAAACAGAAGGTTTGATTTAATTCTGCACAGACATTGAACATTTTAAGTTTGTGTGTAAAACAGTTGAAACTTATTTTTTCAATGATTAGACAGCTTCTCACATGTCATGTCTAACTTTCTATCTGTCCCCTCTCTTCCTCTTAGAGGTGGTTAAAGTGACAGTCTCTAATCAGAGTGCAGGCCTCCCTACTTCCCCCAAATGGTTTCCATCGCTGGCACACATAGAGACACCACCTAAGGAGCAGGGCTCTACAACAGTGAGGGAGACAACAACTGCCACACGGCAATGCATGTCCCATATTTTCTGCACGCGTGAGTCAAACCAACAGCAGACGGTTATTCCAGCTTTGATGTGTTATTTGACGTGTTTTTTACCTTTTAGCCTCATTTGTGCTTGACATGCAGTACAGTCAGTTGCGCATAAGACAGCTGATGCTCTAAACTGGTTTACAATCAGCTAAAGCAATTATTTAAGAGCCATGCTTTTTAATTTTAGACAACATCTTAATTAATTTAAAGTTGCCCCCATTTTGTTACCTCACTTTCATGAGTTTGTCCCTAAATAGAAGAAGACAATAACTTAAGACAAATTCGTTTAATTTCAATTTCCTTGTCAGTCACAATGTTACACAAATAAAGTTTTTGTAATTATAATTTAACAATTGCTCTTGCATGTTTTTGGAGAAAACAAGATGTGTTGGATAAAATAAAACAAAAGTGGAAATTAAAATAGTATTTCAGTATTTAATCCGACACAGGGTAACTTCATAGACATGATCAAGAATATTATTTTTTATTCTCTCTTTTTCTCTTTCTTGCTCTTTCTCATAGTAGCAGAACTTCAAAGATGAAGAGGGGAAGAGGCCATGGGTTGAAGACATGACTACATCTGATCTAGGAAAGCACTCAAGAACCGCTGTATCAAAGCAGCTTTCCTTCCGTCCATAAATACCGATTCAGTGAATAATATCACTCTATCCATTCGACGGGCACCCAGTCAAAATCCCAGATCTGGTCAACACATGAGGCTCCCATCCCCCACCTTTTCAAACTTGCTTTGTGAGGAAATAAATTTGAGGTTTTGCTTGTGGCTGTTCTTCTAACTATGGGTTTGTAAAGGCAATCACAAATATAATTATTTGTCAATGAAGATTCAAGTGGACAAAATCTGGTTGAGGTAGATAAAGGTTCAAACTGAAATATGATTAAAAGTATATCTTCCTCCTCTAAAAGTGAATGGTGTGGACAGCAGGTAGTGTGTAGTCAACTATCCATTATAGCGGACAGATCCAAACAATGAAGCACACAAACACATATTTCACCCTTATCACAGGTACATTGCTGTATTTGTCTTTTCTAGAGGTTTTGTTTCTATGACAACAGTCGCGTCTCCGACAGCTGGATTGGAGGTTTATCTCTGTGTGGTCTAAAGGGAGATCAAACCCTAAGACGTATTAAACAGAGAGATTTGCAGATGGCCTTAAACATTTTGCGGGGGGGGGGGGGGGGGGTTAAAAGAACTATACTTCCTTTATGAACCATTTTTAGATGCCCCCCACCCTCATCTTTATTTATTGAGTAAAAGAGGAGAGTAGGCGAGAGAGAGAGGGGAGGAGGAGGAGGGGTTTCTCTTTCCATCAGAGATGCAGAGCGAAGGACTTCTGCCAGGGAGCAGAGCTTTGAAAGTGAAATGTTAGAATGGCAGATCACAGGGGCCAAGAAAAATGATATTCTCCTCGTTACGACTCCCCCAGCCCTGTGCCTTTGTTGTGGGGGCTTCTGCTTTTAACTGGAAACAGACAGGTCTCGTCTCTCCTGTGCTGGTGAGGACACAGCACAACACACACACGCACACGCACACACGCGCGCACACACATGCACACACACACAAAGCAACCTACCTCCGCATCAGTACTCCATTGTCTAAGGTCTTGTGACAGCTTGCTAAACCTGATGCCACACGCACACTGTGTCTCTCTACAGGAACTATGTCCTCACCTGCCACATGAGGGGGGGGGGGGGGGGGGTTCAGTGAGGGCAGGTGGGAGCTGAGATAATTCTGACCATGCTGCAGGTAGGTGTGACGCTGCAGCACAGAGGGAGAGGGGGATGTAACACATGGCATATAAACTTGTCAGCAACATCCCTCTGTCTGTGTCTTTCTTTAAGGCATTTTTGAGGCATCTCTGTTTAACACACACACACAGCAGGAGTGCTATTTAACAAAGCTATTTGTAGACTCTAGTAACGCAATGCATTTGGATGTGGGAGTCATTAACACAACATATACTGTTGAATTCTAACAAGGCCAACAGTAGCTTGGGTAATTTGTATTGCCAATGTTGTCCTGCACTTTGTGACAATCTATTTGAAACAAAGTGACAAAGAGACTTTTTATTTATACTCTTGAAGAAGCTGGCTGTTACAGTAATCTCAGTGTTGTGAGTGCTGAAAAGCTAGAGTCAGTCCTTTGTGGCAGTTGGCAGATAATATGGTTTTGTCCCTTCATACGATGTTTTTACCTGAATTAGGGATTTGGATATGATTCCTCACAATGCAGTGGCTTGAGGCTGAGTCTGTGCAGTGCGTTTCAACTTCACTATTCTAGTACTGACACCTCCACCCAACCCTGTCCCACCAAAATACTCCTGACGCCCACACTTTACATTTGTCATTCGATATTGCAGACGTTTTACAGATGTCATGAATTGTTGACTAAAACCCCCAAATTGTGTAAAACTAACATTGCTCTACTTTTGTTTGGCAAATGTTCTTTTCACAGTGGTCCTACTTTCCTGAGGGGAAAGATTACCAGTCTTCAGAATCAGTGCCAACGTCTGTAGCCTAGCACGTGTTTCTGTGAGCGGGTAGCAAGTGTGAGCACTCATCTTTTTAATATTAAAACAGTTGAAATGGCTGACATTTGGTGTGGGCTGGAGGGTGCCATTTAAGAACACGCTTTAGCTTAAGATGCAAATGAACACTCACAAAAACAAACACAGAAAACCTTTCCTAAGAAAAGTCAATAATTTGCCCATATTTTGCCAGGCTGGGAAAAAGAGAGTGTAACATTCTGTCATATAATGAATCGTAAATCCTCAGCTCTTTCTGCCAAGCTTTACAATGAAAGCCCCGACTCCAATAAAACGGTTGCCTCTTCACTAAAAAAAAACAAGTCCTATGACAATGGGGAGAAAGAAAAAGAAAAAAGTGACTTAAGGTCAAACAGTCAAAACAGCCTAAAATGTCACCTTTGACCTCTGCTATGGGCACATCAGCCGTGTCTCATTGTCTCTTATTGGTATGTTAGCATAGTGCATAAGAGATTTTCGAATATCTCCATGTCTCTTCATCTGTTATGTTTTGTAAATCAAAAAACCTGTAGAAAATATTTACTTCCCTCCATTCTATGTCTTAAATATACTTGAGTCGTGAGATTGATTGGTCTTTTTTGAAAAATTGCGTCCCTCCGTTTTTATGTGCAGCTGTAACATATCGAGTGCTGGGTTTTTCATCAACAGTGTTTTTTTTCTTTCTCTCTCTCTTACTCTGGGCCCTGTGATGAATTAACATTGCGCAATATCCCATTGCAAGCTTGAACCAACCTGGAGATGGATGCCACACCATAACAAACTGTTCTTCCAGGAAGACACAACTGGGTGAAATATAGAGAAGACATGAGAGAATGGCGGTAAATTAACCTTTGGCTTGGAAATTAAATAAAAAATGAATTGGATATTGTGATATAAAATCCCATATGGTTGTGTTCTCTTAGTCAAATGCAGTAAAAATCTGAGACGGTTCACATCAGAGAAATCTTTGGCAGCATTAGGATTGAGGCTGAAAGCCTGACAGACCTGTAATGTGAGCCAAATTGACTTGTGTGTGTCGTATGGTTTGGGCATATGTACGTGTTTGTGTGCACGTTTGTGTGTGTGTGTGTGTGTGTGTGTGTGTGTGTGTGTGTGTGTGTGTGTGTGTGTGTGTGTGTGTGTGTGTGTGGGAAACAGAAAATGTGCCTAAAAACATTCAAGCTCAAAAGAAGACAGCTGTTTAAATCCATCACTTCCAGTGCCTTGTTTCTATCCACTGATGAGAAGAAGAAGAAGAAAAGACCAATGAGTCAGCCTTCTGATTTGATCCTAATGGGCGAACATTATAGACAGTAATTTGCATAACTTGAGAATGTGCAGGAAGGCACAACGAGACTTGATTAGGAGTCACAGTGGATAGACATTTGTAGAGGAATACATTGGCCATGAAGCCTTCCAATTGAACCTTGAGGACACGTAAATTGTCTACTCAGGTTGACAGAGAGAATGAAAGAGAAAAGAGCAAGCGAGAAAGAGAAGCCAATGAGAGAGAAAGCAATGAATAGATTGAGAGAAAGTTAGAGAAACTTGTTAGGCTGGTCTTCTTTCATAGACAAAAAAAAAAAAACTTTGAAAGATTGTGAATGCTCTGAATAATTCCAGAGCATTCAGAAGATAATGCAAAGTAAAAATCACACGGCACAACATATTGTGTTTTCTGGCTTTGTGTCCGCAGGCCAGTTCAAATGTTCAAATCAAGGGTTTACTTACCAGAAAAAAAAGAGAAAACGGTTGAGAGAGGTTGACATGTGTGAAATAGTTTTTCGTGAATTCAAATTCAAAACTAAGAATCAAAAGTTAGCTCAGTAGCATATGGAAATTTGCTTTCAGGTTTCTAAAACGTATGCTCAAGAAGTTGAGCATATACAAGGCATATTGATTAACAAAATGTTGCACAATCGAAAGATTAAAATAAACCATACCACATGCATTTTTAGACAGTACTTTCTAATACATTAACCACTGATATTAGGCTAGCTGGCCTAGTCTACAAAAATCCTGTAACTTCTAGACACGACATTGTAAAGCAGATGCCAATATAACCAATGGGACAAAAATGGATGCCATAGTTTGACTAGAGTTGGCCTCATTTTGCTCTGATTGTATCTTTGTATTTGTTTCACCTGTTTCTCGTTTCTTGTTATTTCCTCCATCATTGTCTCGTTTTCTATTGGTTGATTCAGTTTTTTGTGTATTTAAGTCATGCCTTGAGTTATTTTCTTTTTCTGGTCATTGTTTATTACCTCAGTGTGTTTGCTGTTCGCAATTTGTTTGGTGAGTGTTCCTTTTGCAGTTTGAGTGTTTTCTGATGATTAAAAGATGGTCTCTTTTATTCAACCCTAAACCATGACAATGGAGGCTTTATTGTACCGTAGGTATACGCAACATGGACAAGAGAGAGAGCTCCTGCAGCTCTGTCTGGTTTCTATAAAAGTGTACATAGAGGCTTGAGTGGTGTGGGCCGACTGGCCTCCTGCTTGGATGCTGGCAGGGCTTTAGAGGAGGCCTGGGTCTCCAGTAAAGCTGATTGACTATACTGAAGTTCCCCTGGCATCTCTGGCAGAATGCATGCAACTAAGATGGCACAGCAGAAGTGACACATGCCCACAATCAAACATGTATGTGTGCATGCACACACCATAAAAACAGTCCTTATGAACATGCAAATATCTACACAGCTGTCAAGTTACAAATTAATTAATTATAAATATGATTGTCACACTCACAAATATGCAAAATGCAATATATTTAACATATTGAGAAATTCAAATAATTCACTACCTTAGAAAATCTTTTGATGTTTTAGGTTTGTACTGGACATACTGGCATTGTTTATGGATTAAATTGTTTTTTGGCGTGTGGCGTGACTGTGAACTGTAAGTGATGCTCAGAACTCCCCGTAGACATCAAACACTCTGTGCATTCATCACTCACCCACAACACGACATTTACAGCCATTCATGTGCTCTCTTCAATCGACATCACTTGCTTTTTTCTCTCATTGTCGTGCCTTGACAGTGAAACAACTGCATGCGGCATGTCAAGTAGGCAAGTTTGCTAACTCTACCAGCAATTTCAGATGCGTGCAGCAAAATACTGCCATGTCTTTCTGTCTTTCTTGAATGTAATTTTGAGATGTATCTTGAATTTGAAAATCAATAAATAAAGTAACAAAATAAACAATAGTGTGATGATACTTATAAAGAAATACTGTTAAGTGCAGGGGACATTTTATGATATTGAAAATAATTGACAACTTTGTGTGCTGTATTGTAATTTATGTTGTGTTTTACAGTGTGTCACTGAGTGAATTTTTTCTGCAGAACACTGGTCATATATATGCACACAGTGACCAGGAAGCAGCACACACAATGTTAAATTCATTTTCACTGTGTGGGTATATGAAACACTGTAAGCACACATTTAGGCCTAAATTTCATACACACAATTCCGCCATTTCAAATCAGAAGGATTCAGTATTATTCAGTAGTTCTAATTGAAATAATTGAAATCTGCACTTTAAGCCTTACCATTAACAAATCTACTTCAAGAGGGATCTGTTTAGTACGCAATAATCATACGTTTTCACAGCTTACCATTCCCTGCTTTTAGCCTCAATTCAAAGCAGAAAGAAAGTGATAGTCTAACACCTGATACACCAGCCCATTCCTCATCTATGTCGATGGAATCAGCTGTATTTTGTCTGATGAAAAGACACGGAGAGACAGAGCGCCGAGGCAGGATAACACCTTTACAATCCAACACACATGTCCAGGGCTAGCCTCCCTGTACCCTGAGGGAGGCAGCATGTGGAAGAGGTTTTCCACCCGGCTGAACGCCCACCTTCCTAAACGCGTCTCCAAGCTTGAGCGAGATCGGAGTCAACGATAGGCATCAGAAGGACCAGCTGTGGATTAACACAATTTACACCTCGCTCAGAGCAGGTAACAGAGTCACCTCCTCATTGGACCTTAGAAGAAGGCCGCCAGTGTGTGAGACCTGGTCCTGTTCTTCACCTTCGAAGCCTCCCTCTTCAAAAGAGAGAGAGAGAGAGAGGGAGTCTAAAGAATACTGACAATATTGTGTTTACAATGAATTCAATTTCAAAAGCTGTAATGAAATAGAGAGATGGGAATGTAATTTAGGCCACTGCTGTTTTCAAATGCTTGAACAACTTCTCGAGGCGTTGTGTTACGTTCGTGCCGAGTTCAGACAGTGCTACATTTACTCAATTCACTCTCGTTTTCTCTCCCACTCTCTGTATCCTTCTATCCATCATTTAGGGGAACGATACTTTACACAAGCATGACAAAACAATGACTTCAAAGGTAGGGTCATCTGTATTTTATCATTTGGTATAATTTAAACACCTGTCTGTCTCGTTTGTACAAGTGGCCGTTTCCAGTAGGGCCTTCGTTGAGAGTAATAAGTCACAGTACCCTTTGTCCATGGCACACAAACACCCAGTAAGTACATTTGGATAGGTTTTCAGCATACAGTATATTAGTGAGAGATAAGTGACGTTTGAAGTATTGAAGGGTATGTGGCAGGACACAAATACACTGTCCAGTGGAAAAGGCATAACCATAAACCATCACTCACTTTACGTACAATTGAACCGTGTTGCTGCTCCATGGCTGCCTTTTATCCACCGCGTACAAAGAGAGGACAGAGGGGCCCAGAGTGCTGACAGCGGGGGTTAGCTTTTTGCCACTGTGGGTGTATCAAAAGGGCTGGTCACAGAGCCTTTTCTCAATGGGAGGGTGTGGGGCAGAGGGCTGCGCTGTAACTGCCGTGTCCGTTAACGTGTGTCACATGAGAAGGTACTGATTAGGCCAACAAACCAGGATAGGTTAAGGTAAGACAAGTCTCATTTTGTTTTTATGCAGTGAGTTAGTCACATTTACCTAAACTTAAATACAATAAAGGTAAACATTACAATGAGCGCCTACAATAAAGTGATATCAGATTTGTTAATCACACTTATTTAGCTTTTTTGGGGATTATTTTTACTGGTGAAAGTTTGATGCATAACACAAACAAACACAGCTGTTGTTCTAGAACTGTATAGACAATGGGCTTTCGTATGGCCCACTGAGGCCTCTTAAATTGCTTAAGTAACTGGTGAACATTTTTGTGTAACATTAACATAGCAAAATAACTTTTTTAAACAATCATTCACCTTTTTCTTGTGTTAAAACAAAATACAAATATTTTACATAAAAAAAATTAACAGTAATGTTAAAAAAATGCAAAATTTTAACTTACTAAATGTAAATACAAGCTACTGAAATCTATATATATATATATATTTGTGTGTGTGTGTGTGTGTGTGTGTGTGTGTGTGTGTGTGTGTGTGTGTATGTGTGTGCCAAAACTTGAATGTTTAATATAAATGCTTCTGACAATAACAAACTGAAATTTTTATATATTACAAAATAGTATTGCTTAACTAACTAATAGTTAAAAAACAAGTTATTTAATATATGCTGACAACAGGACAATATACTGTGTTGTTATGCTATGTTGTGTACTATAATATTATGTTACACTTTGTATTGTTTAATGTTCATATATACACGTTAGGGAAAGTAATACGATGTCAGGGACAATTCATATTTCAATGTTTATTGGATAATAGTGGGATATACTGTATTGTAAATTATACTGAATATATTATAGTTTCATCAATAAAGACAAAACAGTTTAAAGTTTTGTAAATTCAGTTTTTAACGTCTTATTCTATACTGCCCTCAAGTGTTCATGATATTATGTACAACAATTTAATGGCACAGGCACAGCGCAACAAAGTGTGGAGATAGGTCTGGCATCGCGAGACTTATGGCACATCAAAATTAAAGTAAACTTGTTATTTTATGACATGTATGGATATTGTGATAGTGTACAGTATATAGCTGTACTGGTGTTACTTTCAAAGTTTTCTAAAAATTAAAACTTTTTTTTTACTTTTATTCTAACCTCTAGGTAATGACCATGCATTGTGTCCGTTACTAGAGAATGAGCATAAGCATCTGTAATCGGTGAGTATTTCTTATATTGTTTTTATAAAAGCAATATAAAAGTAGCTTTCACAGAAATCATGTGCATGATTTAACTGCGTTTAACTGGTTATTATATAGTAGTAGGATTTAATGGATCTTGCAGTAATTCTTTGTGACTTTACTTACTGCCAAACCTCCTGTCATTTATTGAAATTTGCATCTATGATTATCAAAATGCTTTATTTTACCAAATGTGACAGAAATGCAGCCTTATATCAGCTGATGCTTTTGAAGAATATGCCGCGATTGTTTTGACACACTGTTGAATTTGAGTGTTCCTCCAGTCCAGCGGTGCTTCATTAGTTAATATATAATGGAGTTCATAGTGCAAAGATTCTTTCCAAACTAGAAATCAACTTTCAACCACTTGTTGAGGATTTTTTCTGTGCTTGGCTTAAACATTGGACTTTGTAAGAGTAAGTTAACATTACATGCATATAATGTTGTTATATAAATAATTCTGATATTCATAATGTTATATGCAATTAAGGCATAGTAAGCGGATTCACATCTTCAGTATAGTTCTACAGCCAAAATGTTTCCCTTTCATCATTTGAAGTTTTGGAAATGCTTATAGTAGGAATTGCTCTTAGGGCAGTGTTTCACAATCATTGCCCACATCGATGCTAAAACCAAACTACGAAATGCTGATTTACTGCTATAATCCAACACAGAGAGTGTGGGCGCTGCAAAGACATGGCTATGGTATGCCTTACAGACTTTGAGCAGTATGCGAAGGAGCATCTCTCAAAGGCCACTTGGGACTATTATGCAGCTGGAGCGGATGAGTGTTGCACCAGGGACGACAACCTGCTTGCCTACAAAAGGTACCTTCTCCAAGTCCCTGACAGACATTCATCTTAACCACAGGACAAAGTACAGCATGCTGCCCACTCTGTCAAACCGATTCACAACAAGACAGCCCACACTGGGCGTACGTGTGTCCTGATTCTGATCAGATTATACTTTTACAAAAGAGCGGATGTGTCTGGGACACAATATTTGCAGAATTGCCATCGTGACTAATCTAGTTCTAGGCTTTGTGAGCACTAGGAAACCATCCTCCTGTTCCTTGTATGTGTAACGGGAGTCAGTGCACGATGCAACATAATTAAATACATTGATACATGCAGCTGTTCACTAAGTATATACTGTATATCTATACCAATCAATTGCCACCATTTTCAGAATCCGTCTGCGACCCCGGATTCTACGGGATGTGTCAGTGAGCGACACCAGGACCACAGTGCTGGGCACTGAGATCAGCTTTCCTGTGGGAATCGCACCCACAGCCTTCCACTGTCTGGCCTGGCATGACGGAGAGATGGCAACAGCTAGGGGTGGGCTAGGGGCCGTTTAGTTTCTAGCACGTAAAGACAGAGTGTGCCTGATTAAACGGAACGCTTTGAAAGCTGAAAGATATTTGACAAAGACTCTTGTCTACAACGTTTATCAGACACTAGATGAGAGTCTAACCTTGCAATGGCTACCTGCACTGAGAGATGGAAAGAAAAACACTATCCCTTGTTTTAAAATCTTTCCTTTTTCTTTTTACTGATTTCTCGCTCCCTATAGCCACGGAGGCAATAAATACCTGTTACATCACGAGTACTTACTCCACCTGCTCAGTGGAGGAGATTGTGGCAGCAGCGCCCAACGGGTACCGCTGGTTCCAGCTCTACGTGTATCGCGACCGCAAGCTGTCAGAGCAGATTGTTCACCGTGTGGAGGCACTGGGATACAAGGCCCTAGTCCTCACAGTTGATGTCCCATACACCGGGAAACGCAGGGACGACATACGCAACCAGTTCAAACTGCCACCCCACCTCAAAGTTAAGAACTTTGAAGGAGTCTTCCAGGTAAGCACATGTTTTTAATAACAAACCTATCAATCAAACAACTGCAATCACTCAAATGTTTTCTCTTGTCCAAACTACTGCATTGATGGATTTTTTAATCAAGCATCTATCAAAATGTTTTGAAGAGAGAATAATTGGTTCAATTACTTCCAAAGCAAGAGGCTGCCGGCCCTGAAGAGTACGGCATCCCAGCCAACACCTTGGATCCCTCCATTAGCTGGAAGGACGTCTGCTGGCTGCAGGGACTCACACGCTTGCCAATCATCATCAAGGGTATCCTGACCAAGGAGGACGCCGAGTTGGCTGTGGAGCATGGCGTCCAGGGCATCATCGTGTCCAATCACGGCGGACGCCAGCTTGACGGAGGCCCCGCCACGGTAAGAACAGGCCTTATGGACAGATGTACACCATACACAACAGTTTATTTCAAATTTAGACAGTTCCCTCTCAACTGCTTGTACTGTAAATATAAGCTACACTAACATGTTTAAGAACATGCTTTGATGGTCGATGATTGATGATTGATGATTTTATGATTAGTTCAACTATGTTTAAAGTAAAAGTAAAATCCTAGTTTTTTTTATTGTTGCTTTCAGTACTAGACTTTAATTTGGCAAAGAATGGCTTGCTTTATTTAGGGTCTCCTTCTCTGTCTCTGCTACCCTTTCCCGCAGATAGATGCTCTGTCAGAGATTGTGGAAACAGTGCAGGGCAGGCTCGAGGTCTACCTGGATGGAGGCATCCGCACAGGCAGTGACGTGCTAAAGGCCTTGGCACTGGGGGCCAAGTGTGTGTTTGTTGGCAGGCCAGCTGTGTGGGGCCTTGCCTACAAGGTAATGATAACAATGATGTTTGTGTGGATGAATGCAGACATATGGGTGGGGCAGAGAGAAAGGCGAGTTATAAAATGTCATATGTATTTGTACTTTTTTGTATATATTTCATATTATGTTTAAAGATTAGTTAGTATTCTGTATTTTTTATTGGGGGAGTTTGAATATGTATCTTTGATTTGTTGATTTTGATGCTTGATTTGGGGACTTCAGGGTGAAGAAGGCGTAAGAGAAGTACTGCAGATTCTAAACGATGAGTTCCGCCTTTCTATGACACTATCTGGTGAGTCATAGATCCTTTGACCTACAAATAAGACAAAACACATCTTTTGTTTTATAACTCTAAACACCTCCTACCATATCTTGTACTCTATATTGAAATGTATTCATATTTGTGTTAAAACTTCAGGTTGCAGAAACGTGGCTGAAATCAACAGGAATCTCATCCAGTTTTCCAGACTGTAAAACGATGAGAGTGAACAAGACAGCAAAACAATGACTGCACTATAACCAATATACAATAAGCATAATGATTATTGTTTGACTAAAGATTTAAATTAGAAATTTGATAATATTAATGACAAGTCTAAAAGTAATTAGATTAATTTATCAAGAAACTTCTTTAACCATTCACGTCAACGTGTCACATAATAACATTCTTTAGGTCGTGTGGTGTCTCCTAAAGTTCTTAATGGCTAATGGCCTACTATTTACATAGCCATGAGTGAGAGCGTTTCTAATGAGTGGAAGTTAGAAGTTAACATGGTGAGCTTGTAAGTGCTTCTGAAGATGGTTTTACTTTGTATCAGAGCAATACATGATTCATCATGAAAAGTTCAACAGTTAAATGATCTTGTTTATTTTGAATGGATTGTGATTGCTTTCATAGTTTAAAGAATTTATAGATTAAGTATATGGTTGAATTCCTGCTTTAGCGAGGTAGTGCTGGTCCTGAATCTCAGAATGCTTTCACACTATAGTTTCTTCATAGAAACTTTGTTCAAAATTGTTTGTTCAAAAGGGTTTGTTCAAAACAGTCACTGGAATGGTGGAGTGTGAAAAGGGCCAGCCCACTGACTGAACTAAGTCCGTTGACTGCAGTCTGAAAAGGTCAAATGGGATCATATTTTAGCATCTTGCAACCAAAATATGCACAATAAAAGGTTAAACTTCAAATTGGCCTACTGTCTTGCTTTTAGTGTGTGCTTATTTACTTTCAGTATCAAATGAAATAGAAATTAGATTTGCAAATCCAAAATATTTTTCATAGAATAATTGATAAGAGGGAAAACAGGCGCCTAAAATGAGACAGCAATTTTTGAAATATTAACAAGTTTACCAGTCAAAGAAAAAGATTTCACCTTAATATAACAGTTACTGTAGTTTAAAAAATGTGTCAACATTTGCCATCTTTATCACTTGTTAAAATAAGGGGTGGAGAGTGTTAGGAAATGTATAGACAAATGCGAACGGAACCCATAAGCAGAACTAACACAGGAAGTGTATGAGGTCTTTGTTAAAGTAGAGAAGGTGTACTCACTGTCAATGTTTCAAGTCATCGCTATCTAGCTGCTGTTGCAGGAGCCATTTTGCTGCTCTGTGAGCACCTGTCAGTCCGTTGTATGCTGGTGAGGGATAACGCTGCACGCTGGAGGGGGGCCGTAAAGTGAGTTTGTTGAGACGAATTACATCAAGGTAGGTTATTTCACATCTAGTATATTGTATTTACGGGTGCAGAAAGTATGGTGACTGTATAAGACGGCTAAATCAATGTGAACACAATCAGAAAACAGTTCTAACGTATGTAGAAACAACAGCACCACTTAGGGTCATGGCAAAGTATGTTAATCAAGCTTATTAATATAAACCTGGTAACCAAATTTTTTTTCTGACCGCTGATTGTGAAAGATATATGCAGTTGTAAGTTTCAGTTCCTTATATGTAAAAACAGCTTTTTTTTTTATAAAGTTTCAAGATGACTATATTCTAATAGTACACCGTTTATGGTATACATCAATATTAATATCTTCCGTACTTGATAGTCAAATAAAAAATTATGCAAAAACCTTACCTCCATCTCACTACAGGAATTCACTGAGGGCGGAACACAGTCCAGATCCTCCAGCAGCAAACCCCATGGGGTGAGTAACAAGTACTATAAAGATCAATAACAAAACACTGCTTCAAATAATAATTTACACAGCTACACGTTTACACGTTAGCTAAGAGCCTGGTTAAATATAGTTTCAAAAGTACACCCTTAAAAAAGGAAAAAGGCTTTAAAGCTTTAAAAACAAAGAAGCAATGTCATGGGCTAACATTTCAAAATCCAATTAAGATCCCAGACGGAACTAGTCATCTTTGTAATCAGGACATAAACTGCTAAAACACACTTGTTTTCACTCCTCTGGTATACCGTGTTTTAGGGGCAACGGGGATGACAGTGGGCCGGGGAGGCTTCACCGGAGATTATCTCGCCTGGGAAGTAGACGTAATGCCCAACCAGACAGGCCTCCAGCCCAACCCGACAGGCCTCCAGCTGAAGCTGAACAGAGAGAAACAGAAAGACCCCAAGATGAGAGACCCTCTCCCCCAGCTCCAGAGCCTCCTGTTCAAGTACCCACAAAACAAGCCCATAAACCACCCAGCGTCAACATGAAGCCAAAACTGCCCCCAAGGCCATTGATGAGGGTCTTCTGTAGCAATGAGCATGGAGCAGCTATTCTACAGGTACAGCCCAATACGGCTAAACAAACTCTTTCTAAATTCATAACAAAACAACTGTTTAGTGAGACAAATTATATATAATTAAGAGAATTGTCGCACTGTACGCATATCCTGACTTGTTTTGTCTCTGATCCAGTCATAAACCATTTCAAATGTGCGATGCAACCTAATATAAATGTATAAAATATTATTTGAATTTTGGATGTTGAGAAAAGCAAAGACCCTGTTGTTCACGCCGAGACAAAACAGTCATGACACAAATTGGTCACATTCCAGGGTTTGGAGCTTTTTCGAGGAGATGAGACTTTGTGTGATGTGACCTTGGTGCCTGGAGACAGCAGTGACACTTTCCCAGTACACAGAGTAATTATGGCTTCAGCCAGTGACTACTTCAAGGCCATGTTCACCGGTGAGCGACCTCATTATAGTTCAGAGTCTTTATCTGTTGAGGCCAAATGACACACAGAATGCAGAATATTAAATGAAAGAGCACTTTTAAATGTACTCAATACTTGCACAAAAGTACTGTTTGGCAGTCCTATTTGTCACAACACAAAAAGAGGAAGCACTTTCACACTACCACGTCTGACAAAGGTTCTCTACACACTTCCTGTTTTCTTGCAGCCAATTCGACTGAATCTTTTCAAAACCTGTAACAATAAGATAAGAAACCCACTTACCCTACGGTTTTTAAAACATCCGTATTTGAATGGCCATGGCTATAAATGTTAAATGCAGTAATAATAAACAAACACTATGATTAGAAGTAATGAAATAACAATATATTTGTAAAACATATACAGTATATATGTACAGTATATACAGTATAGTATATCAAAAGGTATACCTCCGACTAATATACCGCTCTACAGGGGGAATGAGGGAGCAGGATATGACAGAGATCAAAATACATGGAATAAGCAAAACAGGCCTGAAGAACGTCATCGACTTCATCTACACGTCTAAATTGAGCTTGAGTTTAGCCAACCTTCAGGACACTCTGGAGGCGGCTCACTTCCTCCAAGTCTTGCCTGTCCTTGGCTTCTGCAACGACCTACTAAGCAGTGAAGTGAGACTAACATATGACTCATTTTATTTCCACAACCGTTTAAACACGGGGTTCATTTACAAAACATTGCTTTTAAAAAAAAGCAGTGGCCTGATCCATTGTACTAAGTAAACACCAATGAGAGCATTAAATTCCTTTGGTAATGAAGTTGAGATGTAACCCGAAGCAAAACAACAAATTGTCGTGTATGTCATTCCATACATCTCCCCACCCTCTGCTTTAATTCTAATAGATTACCATTGAAAACTGCGTGGAGATTGAGCGCATAGCCAGCGACATGCTCCTTGACGACCTACAAGTCAACATAGGGGAATTTGTTTGCCAGAACCTTTCCGAGCTGGAGCAGATCGGCCGTCACCTGCAGCTTTCTGAAGCTAGCTTGGCCTATGCCCTCTCCAGCGACTCCCTAAAAGGCTTCTCGGAAATGGAGCTGTATCGCATCGCTCGAGCTTGGCTCGACCACGAACCACCGAACCGCCGCTCCTCTGCCTACAACATGATGCGCCGCATTCGATTCCCTCTCATGAGTCCCAATGAGCTAATGCAGATCTCCCAGGAGGAAGCCGGCGGCAGCGACGGGGGACCCATGATGCGCTCAGAAACCGCATGTGTCAACCTTCTGCTGGAGGCCAGCAACTACCAGATGATGCCCTTCTTGCAGCCAGCCCTGCAGACCGAACGCACGAGGATACGGTCTGACGCTACGCACCTCCTGGCACTTGGAGGGGTGATGCGGCAGCAGCTTGTTGTAAGTCGAGAGCTGCGTCTGTACGACGAGCAGAGTGGTCACTGGAGGGCCCTGAAGCCCATGGAGGTACCACGCTACCAGCACGGCTTGGCTTTGCTTGGGGGCTTCCTCTACATTGTGGGAGGTCAAAGCACCTATGACACCAAAGGCAAGACGGCAGTGGACAGTGTGTATCGTTATGACCCGCGATTCGACAAGTGGCTTCAGGTGGCCTCACTTAACGAGAAGAGGACATTCTTTCACCTGAGCGCTCTGAAGGGGAGTCTGTATGCAGTTGGGGGCAGAAATGCCAGCGGAGAGATTGGTAAGGCATCACTTCTGTTACACAGTATATTGTGCAATATCCTTACTAACTGTGACTCGGGGGGGAAAAATAAGATATAATTTGTGTTTTTCATCTATTTCAGACTCAGTGGAGTGCTACAATCTGAGAACCAATGAGTGGACGTTTGTGGCCCATATGCCTGAACCTCACTATGGACATGGTGGGACAGTTCACAAGGACCTGATGTATGTCTCGGGTAAGATTAAAATGCACACATATATCAGGTTGCACAACCAGAGCTCAAAATTACAAACACATTAACATTAACACGTTTGATTTCCGAAGCAAAAAATACTGAAAGCCTTGAGTTGGACACCATTCGTTTATGAATATATTGACATGCCTCAGGAAAATGTAGTCAGTTCTTTTAACAGCGAAAAAATTAGAAAGTTTACATCTTGAAGCAATAAATTAAAGAACACTAAGGACTTTTGGCTGCCCTCATTTTATTTTCCAAGATTTTATTTGAAATTAACACAGTAGCACTAAGTTGTTCAGAATCAAAGTTCAGTCTGTAATGGCCCCCTCACAACATTTAAAAAGAGACTTTCTCACGCTGAGAACAGAGGAACATGTTATAATATGGCCCAGATTGGCAGGAAACACCAAGTACTTCGGTTTAAGTAGGTCACAACTTGTCATTGAGGTTAACTCACAGCCTTCAAAATGATTCCTGTTTGTTATACATATGCAGAAACCTGACATGCCAGGCAGGCACACACAATAAAGAATGAAGAATTGTAAATAATTGATTATAATATACAGAATATAATTTTTTTAATAAATATTATCCTTTCAGTACAGAATTTCCAAATGTCCAGCTTGTTCTCTGAAAATGTACAAACTAGTGTATTCAAGGTGTTTTTCTAATATAGTATAAAATAAGTCTGATATAGTGAAAATGAGCTGTGTTACTTGTGGTCAGTTGGGCCGACAAAAGCCAAAATGTGAGCAAGCTCCATTCTAGAAATGGCTAACAGAATAGGGAGTTGGTTGTTTATGGTCTCGCGCCCACTCTCTAGTTCACAGCACCTTAAGACCACATCCTTCCTGTTCAGATCAAGAACAGCTGTTATCACAGTAAAAGCTAAACTTATGGTGAGAATGCACCTGACCACTGGTGTGTGATGCTAAGATAGACATGCATGTGATATACTCATGAAGCCATGAGAACTCACAGCTCTTTATTTTTGCAAACACACTATAGAATAATTAGGTTCAAATCAAATGTAACATGACACGCTGTGTCCTTTAGAAATTATGTGCATGTAAAATGTAACTGAGTAAACGTTTCATTCTGGCAGCATTTTTTTAATCCAACGTGTCAATCCTCTTAAACCTTACACAGGCGGTATTACAAGGGACACATTCCAGAAGGAGCTCTGGTGTTATGACTGTGAGAGTGACGTGTGGAGCCGCAAGGCCGACATGATGGAGCTACGTGGCCTTCACTGCATGTGCACTGTGGGAGATCGGCTCTACGTCATGGGCGGAAATCACTTTCGAGGCAGCAGTGACTATGACGACGTGCTTGGCTGCGAGTACTACAGCCCCGAGACCGGCCAGTGGACGGCGGTTGCTCCCATGCCTCGTGGCCAGAGTGACGTGGGCGTGACTGTGTTTTATGGTCAGATATACGTGGTGGGGGGATACTCTTGGAACAGTCGTTGCATGGTGGACATAGTGCAGCGTTACGACCCCGAGAGTGACGAGTGGGACAGGGTGTTTAATGTACTGGAGCCCCTGGGTGGAATTCGGGCCTGCACCATGACTGTGCATCTACCCGAGGGCTCTGTGGACGATGCTCAGTTACAGGAGTGTCCGCTGCCCACTGCAAAGAAATGACTGGTCAGGGAGCCTTGCTGGCTGAATGGTGTTAGATGACAGTGACTATATGTGCGGCTCAACTGAATGGCTTTACATAATTTTCTTCTCATTACTGCAGTGTTTCGCATCAAGGTCGACTAGTTATAGTAAGGTAGTGTTCAAACAGAAAGGTAGATTAGGAATATCATTGCTTTGCCGTGTGAGGATACAGCTTTATTTTTTCCATGCTGTGAGACACTGCCATTTGCAGTTATATTGTCAGTTCAGAAGAGGTTGTTGAAGCAGAAAGGGGAATTTTGATGGTAAATATGTCTGTAAAATTCAATAAGATCTTTTATTGTACTTTGCTTGTTGGAAATAAAAATTTACTTTTAGTAAGTGTATTAAATGTAATTGTTTTTCAATCGTGTTACTTACAAGACAGGACATAAATCACAATTTACCCCTATGTTCACTAACAAGGCCAAGTGTTATATAAGAGGAGAGTGATGTTGATGCTAGCCTTGGCAGTGACATCATCATTCTTCATCCACCGGATAAGCCTTATCGAGTCAAGGTCAACAAGTACCTTCTAAACAAGCACAGGGTATAAAACATAATGCTTCATTAACAAATGATGACAAAACTAAAGGATTGATCCATAACGGACTATCAGAACAATTATTTCCCGTTGTATTTTTGGTAGCTATACACATGTTTTTTTTAACTGTATTCAACATATATTTAGAGAGGGAATCCAAATTAACATTAGATATAGTTTGCAATTGAGCCGTTCCAATAAAGACACCACGTTATTATTCTGTCTCAATTTTGCTTTACTTTATTAAAGTTACAAGGGGCAGTTTATCTGTAGGAGGTGATTTTGGAGACCCCTAAGGTTTGCTTAGAGTAATTATTTCCCCTAACCGTCGCAAAGCAGACATGCAGACATCCTCGTGGTCACGGCATATTTCTAGCATGGTCAACGACAATACTCCTAGTATGGGCATCTCTTCCTGATTTAGTGATGCACTTCCTTGTGCCATAAAGCAATTCGTCACAGATCCTGTACGGTGGCAGACAAAGTTTGAGCCGAATATTGAGACTTAAAGAGGACTGAGCAGCGATTTTTTTATTCTGCCATCGACATTACAATGTGGAAATGTATTGATATTCCGGTAATATAAAAACGTTGCCTGTAGTGGCTTTAAACAGAAGTTAAACAAAAACTGTCGTGCCATTTGACCTACTACTTTGCTTGTAATGCTAAATTGCAATGAAGTAATATAACATGGATGTTTTTATAGGGTTACACCATAGTAGAATAAATGGCCGCGATACTCTCCCCTTGAAATGTATGATCAAGGAGCATAAAACAAATTAATTATTTACCAAACCAAAAATACAAAACTGACCGACCATAGACAATATTTTAACGTGATTTTAACAAATATATATAATTAAGCTATCTGGCCAACATAACCTTGACTTTTCAAATCTTTGCTGACTGTTTTCCTTGGCTTGTCTGAGGACAGTAAAGCCTTGGACCGTCCTTGGAAGTCACTTGGGAATAAAACCACCAGCGCACCTCACACCCAATCCAGTACAACAGTTAGCCTTCTCTTTTACAATATTCAGCACAGCTACAAAAGGGAGATAACGGTACTCAGGAACAAACCGGACTAGCGGTACCAAGGATAAATAAAACTGAAGGAAAAAGCTGAAAAACTAAATGCCTAAATTTGAGTTTTCATCTCATTTTATTTTACAGTACCAGCACACCACCCAACGCTTGGTAAAGGATATTTTGCAGGGTGTGATTGCATTGGGTCTACCATGTCTCTAAGCGGCAGTGTGTGTGCAGTTACTGGAGCTAGTGGATTCCTGGGGCAGAGACTTGTTAGGGTGCTGCTAGAGGAGGAGAAACTCACAGAGCTACGTCTGCTTGACAAATGTGTCCAACCTCAGCTTGTAGAGTCTTTGGAAGGTAAAAGACCCAATAAATGTTGTTTGGGAGGCTATGTAGTTTTCGATTATTAGTTTAGTTGAGATTAATAAATGATTGAATATGCCCACAAGCAGACAAGGATAATCGTTATATATGTATCTGTTGTACCGTAGTTGTATTGGCTGATGCACTATTTCTATCTATTATCTACTATCATTCCTAGATCAATGTAAGATATTTATAGCTGCAAAAAAGTACATTTGTTATTATTTGTTACTTATGTTGATTTGGCTCTTGTTAGACTGTAGAGGAGAGACCAAAGTGAGTGTATTTGAAGGGGACATCAGGGACAGTGACTACCTGAGGAAATCATGTCAAGGGGCGTCCATCGTATTCCACACTGCGTCCCTCATTGACGTCATTGGCACTATTGACTACAGCGAGCTGCATGGTGTCAACATCAAAGGTAAGGAATGTACTTTACACTTAAGTGGATTCCAAGTTCAAAAGGGTTACAGTATAGCTCTACCAGAATGTTCAATTTAAATGCTAATTAGTGTTGATTTGATTTCTGAATTGACCATGCATTCATACAATTTATTCTAAATGTTAATTATTTTAAATGTTTTTCATGTTTGCCAGGGACTCAGCTTCTGCTGGAAGCGTGCATTCAAGAGAATGTGGCCTCCTTTATCTACACAAGCAGCATTGAGGTGGCAGGACCCAATCCAAAAGGAGACCCCATAATAAACGGGGATGAAGACACCGTTTATACAGTTTCTCTTAAATTCCCATACAGCAGGACCAAGAAGGAGGCTGAATTTATTAGTCTTAGAGCCCATGATGAGGTACTCCATAACGGGGGCCGGCTGGCCACCTGTGCCCTCAGACCAATGTACATCTATGGGGAGGGTTGTCGATTCCTATTGGGCCACATGGTGGACGGGATCCGTAACAGAGACGTGTTGTATAGAACCTCAGTACCAAATGCTCATGTGAACCCTGTTTATGTCGGCAACGCAGCGTACGCCCATCTCCAGGCAGCCCGCGGCCTTGGGGACCCCCAGAAAAGAGCTGCCATTGGAGGGAATTTCTACTACATTGCAGACGACACGCCACCGATTAGCTATTCAGACTTTAACTATGTTATGATGTCACCTCTGGGGTTCCGCATACAGGAAAGGCCAATCTTGCCCATCCCCATTCTTTACCTCATACTCTTCCTTCTGGAGATGCTGCAGATGCTACTCAAGCCCTTTAAAAGATTTGTCCCGCCTCTGAACAGACAGCTTCTCACCATGCTCAATACCCCCTTCACCTTCTCTTACCACAAGGCCCAGAAGGACATGGGCTACACACCAAAATACAACTGGGATGAGTCTCGCAAATGCACCACGGATTGGCTTGCTTCTAAACTGCCAAAAGAGAGAGAGCGAATAGGGGCTAACTGATTATTTCCCATTCAACGTTCTTCTAACCTATTCCTCTTTATTACTATGCCCCCTTGAATGTATAAATAATAAATACGTAAGCAAAAAAACATTAATCTTTCAAATGTATGCTTCTTACTGGGTTTTGAAAAAGGCATCTGGGCCTAAATCGTTTTTATAATTGGATTGATTACAAACATCAGATCTTCTTAATCCCTAATGCAATAAATGCCGCTGACCCTGTTCTTATGTGAGGGATTATGTTTTATGTAAAAGCCATCTCAAAACAAGCTGCTGGAGCCAGATTGGTAATATGTTTACAACTAATGGTAAAAGCTTATCCACTTGGCAAGCATGGGGGCATGGGGGGGGATTTCCCTGGCTCTGGTCTTTCTGTCCCTGGCACTGCAATGTAAATAACCGTCTCCGGCGGGGATACATTTATCCCCCCTTAAAATATTTTCGATCAATAGTGAATTAATTCGTGACCTTTTAGGTATGATTAAAATGTGCAAACAATCTAATTTCTGCTCAAATAATAACGACATGGAAACTCACCCAAAGCGTATCAGCACAACAAACGTGAAAGAAAGAAAAAAAAACATGGAATGGATTTTCGTTTAACTGGAGGCGGATTATGAAGTTCACTGTAAAGCTGGAATGGCTGAAGCGCGCACGGGCTTGCCTACAGAGAACAAACTTTTTCTTTGAAAGAGCGTAAGGAACGTTGAGACAGCACCAAGATAGTTTGAGTGGTTGTTTTAACTTTGCAATAAGAAATATATAGGCTAAGCCAAAGGGGCACACGAGAAATTCTTCACGGGTGTGTTTGATACCCCCATAATCAGTCAGATATTTGCTTGAAAACAAATATAGCTATCTTAAAGTAACCTATCTGATCGATATTGGCCGAGAAAGTTCCTAGCGTTGTCCTAGCTAGCTAGAATCACATACTATTCATGCTCTACATGTGAGACACAACTTGGGTTAAACCTATAAAAAGAATCTGTGGCTAATTAGATTATCTTTGGATGGATGTTAAGGATTGCTAGATTAGTTTAGTAAAATTTGTGTGCATAATTCCACTCCATTACATTTTAAAGATTAATTAATATATGATGAACATTTAGGTCTAGTAGTGTATATTGTATATGTGCAATTGTCCAAACACAACAAATTAGCACACCTTAAGAAATTACAAAGGATAGCTTTCAAATAATACTGTACACCTTCATGACACTTTGGTTTCTCCAGTTATTGGTTGTTCAATTAAGGTATGTCTAATCATTGAGATGCGTAAAAAACATTTTTTACATTGTAATTTGATTATGATTTAGTTTAAACTGTTCCGCTAAAATAGCAGCGGTGGCTAGAAGGACTGATGTAAGTAAGCTGCCCCTCAAGAACACAAAAAACAGGTGGAATTGATCATACAGAGAAGCACTTAATTCACTACTCCCTCCAAGGCACAACAACTATGGAGTCCGTGACGAGAGCCAAAACAGACAATCAAAATTGCTCTATCCTTCTGAATACAGATAAGAACGTATTTCTCTGTTCTGACACTTTGTTAATGAATGCGCCCCTCATTTCCAGACTAAGGAGCCAGTGGACAACAAGGCCAGAGTCCAGAGAGACCAAAACATTTAAACAAACAGCCATTCAAGCCCACATGATGTCATCGATGCACAGGCAGCATTCAGCACAGCAAATGACTCGCTTTTAACATTTCAGAGTTTGCAAAGAGGGCTAAACAAGAAGCTGAGAAGAAAAGGGATTTTACTTATTGTGGTATGTTGGAATTAATGGGGATTGCTTGAATTACAGAACTTTGCCAGTTTTTCAAACGAGCAATAAAGGAACTACGCCCATCCACCTACTCATATTGTAATCAGATGTTGAGACAATTTCAATGCCAAGCATTGAAAATGAACGCTTCTTTTCCATAGTCTTAAATCCCTTGTGGATTCCCAGCAGGCAACTGTGGGAATGAGTAGAGCTAAAAGGGTTTCCAGTTTTTCACAAGACTAGGATTTTCCCCAGTAAATAAAGACTTTGAACTACAACGGCCAATCCGGGTTTAAGAAGAAAAGTGGAGAAACTGCGAAGCAGCAAACCTGCAGACTACTGCCTCTCCTTTCATTTTTTATCCTTCAGACAAAATGATGCACTGGAAACTAAAAGCAGCTACTTTTCTCTGCATTTTGGCTTTCTACATCACATCAGTGGTGGTAGGTAAGTACTATTATTTTCACATACACAGTTTGTGCATGAAGATATAGATAGAGTGCGTATATTTGGAGAGAATTGCTTAAAAGTGCAACAAACCTACTAGAAAACTGTGTATTGTTTTAAAAGTTCTATTAAAAGTGCAAGATATCTTGAGGGTGTTGATGTATACGTAAACAGAACGATGTAGACTGAAACAGAATTCTCAATTACATAAAATAGATTATTATTACTAATACAACTAAGTGTTGTAAGAGGAGAGATGGCCAAACCTTTCATTGTTTTTCAATAACTTTCATTTATAAAAATGTATAATTAAGGAATCTTCCTATAACAATCACTTTAACAGGCAACTTCTCTTGTGTGCACAAGCAGGGCAAGACAAAGACGAAGCCAAAGAAAAATGTGCCGACTTCAACAACACCACTTGGCTGGAGTACCGCCAGCAGGGCTCTAAGCTGCAGGTGCAGTACCTTCTTTATACACGCAAGAACACAGACTGTGCCAGCGTCTTCAGCCAGGCATCCCTGCAGGGATTCAACAACACCCCCGCACTCTTTAACTCCACCCTCAACACAAAGATCATTGTCCACGGATTCAGGTGAGAAGCAATTTGTCAATGTTACGAAGTTGGACAGTAAAACAGTGAAGATATGTCTATCCGGATCTATATATGGATATGTAGTTCACGGGCCATCTAAGTGTTAAATAGTGGTCATTCAAAATGACAAAGCAATGCTGCAATGGGTTGGCTACACCTTTTGAAAATAATATAAAAATAATGCTATGCCTATGGGTTATAATTGGTAACACTATAGGCTCACATATCTTTCTCTACTTCTCTCTCTCTTTCTATCTATCATTCTCTATTTCTCTCACATTCCTTCTGTCGTGCAGGGCCTTAGGCAGTAAGCCCTCCTGGGTGAAGGAGCTGACCAATGCTCTGCTCCGAGCAGAGGACGTAAATGTGGTGGTGGTGGACTGGGTCTATGGGGCATCTTTTGCATATAACTTGGTAGTGGAGAACTACAAGGAAGTGGCTGTTCAAATATCTGTCCTTATCAACCAGCTCCAGGTGACAACTTTCATGGTTCAAGTATATTTTAAGTTTAAAAACCAATACAGGTGAAAATAATTTAAAGGTATCATTGAAAAAATATATGATATGCACAATAGCAAGACAAAAAGAGGATAGGAATATTTTTGGGTGTAAATTGTATCTGACATTGTCCAACAGGAACGTGGATGTAAACTGGAGTCTTTTCACTTCATTGGTGTCAGTCTTGGTGCGCATGTATCTGGATTTGTTGGGACCCTATTCGATGGCAAGCTGGGGAGAATAACAGGTGAGTCCAAAATGTAGGATGGTTGTTTTAGATTTGACCTTTGTCTTTTGATGCGGTTAAAGGCCCCTTCTATCTGTATAATGTGCCACTGCAGAAGAACAGACAATGAAGGTCTTAAGTTCAGTAACCAATCAAAGAGACTGGTACATCCGCCAAGGTTTGTGAATGAGGCTTTCAAAGAATAAAAGAATCATAAAAAGAAACTACAACAACACTTTGACAGGGCTCATGTGAGTGACGGTCCCCTTCCCTGGCCACACGGAGCAATACAATGTGCACAATTGTCTGCTTGTTTATATTTTGTGTTTTGTTAGAAGTTGAAAAATAGGTCAAACTATTTAAAGGTAGTTTAGAGCTACGTCAGACATTGCTATAAATATTGACAGCTAAGCAAACTGCATTGCTAAGGCAGGATCATTGAGGGTCAGTGTAATTCTTTGCAATCTGCTAATAAATAAAGTAACCTATTATTTTCCTATACTTACTCTGCTATAACTTACCTTTACTACATACTCTAGGCCTTGACCCTGCGGGACCAATGTTCAAAGGAGCAGACACTTTTGACAGGCTGGACCCCTCAGATGCTTTGTTTGTGGAGGCCATCCACACTGACTCAGACTGTGAGAAAAAAATCTACCTGATCTGCAGCCAGTAATGTCAGAATTAAGGCAAAATAGCCAACAGCACCTAATTTTAATGAATTAATTCAATTAATTAATTAATTAATTAATTAATTAATTTATTTATTTATTTAATTAATTAATTAATTTAATTTAATTTAATTTAATTTCGCTTATGATTAAATTATTTTTCCATCAGATTTTGGCATTTCCATACCTGTTGGCCATATTGACTTCTTTTTGAATGGCGGAATGGACCAGGCGGGATGTGCTCGCTCCAGCTTTGCGTCCAGTGAGTTCAAAACATCTTCTATAGGCTATGAGTGTGTTTTGTAGTTGACCTTTCACTGATTTCTAATTTTATTACAATAGTAATGCTAATTGCAATGTGTAGATACCGGCTTGTTGATTTGCAATAACTATGGCTTCAATATATAACAAAATGATGTTTGAAAAAGAAGGTTTCGGCAACCTCGAGTCTTCGTTTGCTTTCAGTTCTCGTCTATTTTCCAGTGTATGGCTACGTGATATGTGACCACATGAGGGCGCTCCATGTCTACATAAGCGTACTCAACGGCTCTTGTCCATTGACTGGGATCAACTGCTCCAGTTATGAAGACTTTCTAGCAGGACGCTGTTTGAGCTGTGGAGGTGTCTTCAATGACAGTTGTCCAACCATAGGTTGGAAAATAACTTAATGGAACGGCTCAATATTCACTTCATAAAGCCAACAACCTGCCAACTGTCTGTGAGATTACAGCATTTGATGTAATGATTTGTACTTTATTTGTTCCTTGTTTAGCAAACAAATATTGCCCTGATGTAGAAGTTGCTTGCACATTATTTATTATTTATCTGAGAGAATGCTCTATTTGACAGCAGCATCACATAAAATTCAGTCCAGAAATCTGCCATTGTCAATGAAGCTGTCAGAAGTAGTTACCTAAAAGGTTGTCCAGAATGCCCAGATAGCAGTACTACCCCCCCCCCTCTCTCTCTCTCTCTCTCTCTCTCTCTCTCTCTCTCTCTCTCTCTCTCTCTCTCTCTCTCTCTCTCTCTCTCTCTCTCTCTCTCTCTCTCTCTCTCTCTCTCACACATAACTCTTTTCAAAGGCAACACAAACAAACAAGCCTTTCTTCAAGAGAGATTGGGACTGGGTAGATATCAGTTCCAGTGACATTCAAAAAGTGAGTTATGACGGCTGAGCCTGTCTAGAGTTTGGTATGGTCTGCTTGGCCTGAGCTACAATTAGTCTGGCGACTGCTTATCACAGCAACCCTGATACAGTGACACGAAGCGATAGTCAACCTGGTAATGTACTTAAGAAGCCATGCGTGACATTACTCTCATTTGTGTGTTTCAACGTGCATTTCTAGGCCTGTCCAAGAACAGTGGCATAACTGCCTCTCCTCTTCCTAAAGAACAAAAGCTATTCCTTCTTACAACCTCTGCGCCTCCATTCTGCGGTGAGTGTGAGCAGGCTTGATAATATCAGTTTAAACTGTCCTTTAACACAGTCTGAATGTTATTCCCAAGGTTGCCTGTCAATGTCCTAACTGGGTAAATACTGCATAATTATTATGTTCAGTCTAATCCTCTTAAAATATGTTGAACACGCATCCAAGAATATAGAGTAGGTGCCTTTTAGACAAAGTTTAAATAGAATAAAATGCTTGCAATGGAAGATCTGGGCATAGAGCCATTAAAAATGTATCAGAATGTCGAGTCATCCTTTTCTCTTCCTCACCCCTTTACCCTTTCTCTCAGTTCACCACATCCTGCTAGAGCTGAAGGTGTCCCCTCTTGACAAGAGTGCCGAGGTGGAAGTAACACTAAGGACTGAGGCCCTCGGAACGGAACAAAGACTTAGACTGTAGGTAACAGCTGAGAAGACCAAGCCTCGGTTTCAGTATTTAAGTGAAATGACTTGCAACTAATGTTGACTATTCATTATTTAGCCAGCTGTTGGTGTGTGTGTGTTTCAGTCAGACAGATCATACAGAGTATAAGAGAGTAATGGCCCATCCAGTGGCATTATGTGAGATTGACTCCATCCAGCTGAAAAACACTGGGGCCCGGTTTTACAGACAAGGAGAAATCCACATACTTTCTGTCTGCATATTGGAGTTTCCTTATAGAAGGTATGAGACTTGCATATACATGCAAACACACATGTAGATCACTCTGGCCGTAACAGTGTACCTAAACTGAATACCTGCACGGTAAGAGAGATGGGTTGTCATGTCACAATTTTTGTATTACAGATATTTGGAGCCACTATGCATTAAGAATATTCATATACGACGAGGAGTTCCATGGTCACATGACTTTGTACAGGTGTGCAACTGAGGGATGCAACTTCTAATTTTAATGTACTTGATGGAAATAACCCCAACACAAAAACACAGAATGACCACCTGAACTAGACCTATCTATAGACATAGAACTGCTTTAACAAAATGTGGACCGACCTAATTGTCCTTTATCATTCATGACCACTGATATAAAGATATTGTAGATTTAGTTTAAAACAGGATAAATCATTACTTTCAAATTATCTTGTTAGATAGGAAACCTACTGAGGAAATGAAAATATGTATTTGATTAAGTCATACCGAGCAGTCCATAATGAGTTCCTACTGCATACATAGATAAGACATACAGTGTAGCCTACACTACATTACTACGCACAAGGTAGTCAAAGTGCCGCTGCTTTACTCACCAAGCAAGTTCCAGTCCCTCAGTCAAACGTGAATTAACATTCAGAAAATTTATTTCGATTTTGTTCCAAGTTTTCCTTAGCACTGCTGTATATTTTCTATTACCATGCTGTATTTAGTTTAAATCTGTGTTGAGGCAAATCAATAAATTAAAGAAGTAACCCAGCCAGTTCCGTCACAATTTCTTTATGCCTTTGAATGTTCAAACTTTTGCCATGATAGAAACAAACTGAATTTGAAACTGATTTGTGAAAAAAAAACAATGGAAGCATGTAGTCTCTACACTATGAACTGTCAGTGACATAATGGTGACACAAAATAATAACTTTGGCATAAATATAAGTAATGCATTTTCTCCCAGAGCTTTATGCAGAAATATTGGGCCCATAAAACACTTAGAAAAGGGTGCTGTAGAAATCATATTCTAATTGCTAACCGTGCTATAAACATTTTTGACACAGGACATTGAAGAACCTTTCAAACTTCAGTAATTACAAATATCCCTACAAACCTTTTGATATGACATATTGTGTCAAATCTATTTGTTAATTAATATAACAAATAAATGGGATATTTGTAATGACTGTTCGAGGGGAACTTAAATGTCCTTCACTATAGGTTTGAAAGTGTGATGGCATCCTATGTGAAAAAAAGATGAGATTCAAACAAAATATTGTATGTTGAATTTTCAGTGACCTTATCTTGCAAATCCTACATTATAACATGAACATACAGATAATCTGTTCCATTTTCCATTTCTCCCATGTTACTTGTATGGTTAAAAGGGGAATTATGGTTGCATGACAAAGAAGGATGTGCATTGTAGGGGATGTATAATATGCAGGTGGGCCTACTGCAGTGGATCTTCTTACACTGCCGGTGAAACTATTTTCACAGTTTGGGGGTGTCTGTAGGGGCCAATGGAGCCCTGCCTCTCTTGAATCGCAGTGGTGGACTACCAGTGCCATCACCTCCTGCAAAATCCCAAAATACAAGTCAGAATGTTTTTATATTTGAATAAATAAAACGATTTTTACATGCAGTAGTAATATGTAACACAGTTTAGATCCATTCCTTTGTTTCCCCTCTGAATAAATAATGTGTACAGTATATGCATGAAATAAAATATTGGCAAGCTTAATCCGCTTTAGATGCAAGTAGGTTGGCACATTATAGCTTAAGTCCCTGCCACGTCAGAGACTAAATTCTCAGAAGTTGTAGTAGTCGTAGTACTAGACCAAAGCCAACCCTCTTTTAACCCCTATAATGCCTGCATTCCACAACCAGCCACAACAAAATTAATTATGCTGGCTTGAAGCTCAAAACCAGACACAGAGCTCTAAAATCAGAACAGATTGGGGGCACTGTTGCCCTCTTAAGTTGCTCTTATGTTCTTTCTGATTAAATTGCCATTGGTTCTTCTTTCACGTTACCCTAACATGTCTTTCAGCATGTCATTCCTGTGCCAAACGACAGTCGCTAGCAATAGTAATAGCCTGAAGTTTGAAGGTCAGCTGCATCTGTGGTACTATGATAGCATGGCCCTGCTCCCTACAGCTGTCCTAGAATTCCAGTGCCCCCAACCCCACCCATCGTAACGTGATCCTACCACTCTGATTGGTCAAATGGGTGTTTTTTGTTTTGGAACCACAAGGAGAGGGGGGAGGCAGATGGCAGAAGGGTGTACACTGGGGATTAACAGACTATGGAGCATTGGATGTTTGGTTATCCACAAAGTTTCCAAGGTATAATACTCATTAGACACGAACACACAGCTGCTGTGAGGCCAATGCTGTTCTTTGGCCAGCCAAATAGCCCCCTCCATAATGTTAACCCATCTGCTACCACAGTAAGCCACTCAGATTGATTTTGTGATCTCTTTAATTTACCAAATCATGTTTCATAATTAGAATGCCCTGGTTCTTTCCGTGAAGGGAAAGAAAAATAGCCATGCCATAGAGCAGTAAGCTGGAAGGAAAGCAGGGGAAAAGACCAATTCTAACACAAAGATTTGGTTGGGGATCCAAATCCATTTCGAAAGTACAGAACAATAATCCAGAAACCTTTTTGGTTGAAAGGCACGCAATGTTATAGTACACAAAACAGACCACAGAATACAATCCGGGTAGTATGTTCATGTCGTCGTACAATGTCAACATACCAAGCAATCGCTGACATTTGAAGACTTTTCAAAGGCGTCCAGCAGCCACACATTTGTCCTCGAGAACATGGGTTAATGCCCATTCCATGCTGGGTTAGTGGGTGTGTAGGAACCGCAAGCCTCCCTCCCTCCCTTCACACAGGTGTACTTACATGTAGCTTTAAGTAGTGGCCCAGTGTGTTAGCTCCACCACCCTGCTCTCTACCGCAAATAATCCCTCTCACTCCCATAATCCATTAATGATCCTGTCATATCTGCAAAGTCCTCCAGGACCAAGCTGGTGGAGTCCTCACCCGAGGGGAGCTCCGCGTCTGAGGGCCAGTGCTGGCGTGTCTGGCGTGGAGGCTGCTGGGGGATTGCTGAGGTAGAAGGGGTGCTCTCAGGTCCCTGCTCGGTCTTCAGAGAGAGGTCTGGCCTCTGGTAGACAGGTACTGGGTTGACCTCCACCACCTCCTCTCGCGGGGTACCGTGGTCCTTGGCGTTGGTGCACCCACTGCCGCTGCCGCTGCCTCCCTCACTGCCTGGAGGAGAAGGGGCCAGGACATGGTACAGACTAGGCAGACGAATGTCCAGACGCACCCCGCTCTTGACGAAGAGCTTGTCGTTAAGAGAGTAGAGCTTGTCTGCGATGTCATGGCCTAACATTAGGGAGAAGAGACGGGCTATGTAGCGCTCCTTGGAGAGCAACACGTATAAGCGTCGCCGACGCCATGAAACGTAGCGCGAGTCCTCTTCCGCCGTCAGGGTCACCTGTGATGAAGAAGGAAAGGTTTTTAAAGTTCAAAAGGTGACACTTTAGGATTAAGGGTGGAACACTTCCTGTGCCATTACTTTCATTTTAACTGTCTGAACTCGTTGCAGTAGAATTTAAGGCTAAATTGTAGACTTCTTTTCACCACTCGGACCACTCAATTACGCTGCCCTCAAGAGGAAAAAACTATTCAAATCTAGGATAGACATTAACACTTTTTTAATTGCTTCTGATGGGACAATATGAATGAGTATGCACTTAAATTAATTGGCAAAATAGTGTGTAAATATCAAGCATTATGCCAAGCCAGTCCAGGCCGTACCTGGAAGTTGCCTTCCTCACTAGGCCTGAGAGACTCCCATTCAGGAGAGTCAAGAAACTGATGCCGGTGAATGTAATGAAGGAACTGGCCCTCAAGAGACACATTTATCCTGACACAGAGAGGCAGAGAGAAAACAGAGAAAGGGAGAAGGGTGTATTAGATAATTATTATACTATGTTAATTCATATATAATATATACTATATAAACGGTTAATTATACAAATGGAAAAAAAACTAGACGCTTGGATCGAGTTATAAAACATGCAATGGCAGAACACAGATACATTTTGTGTTACACAAGTTCTTCATATGTGATGTGTATTAACAAGTCTAATGGTTAGCCAGGAATTCCGTTTGTTTGACCATCTATGAAGTCTAGTTCCCAAGCTTTGTAGATTTTACTTGTATACTCTTAGCTGTCAAAATGATATGAATATTTAATTTGAAAAATAAACAGATATATAACACTAGAGTGTCAGTGGTAGTCTAGTGTGAGACAAGACCATTACATGACAGTAAGTCAGTGACAGACATACATTGTAAATAGTGTGTGTCTGCTCACAGGATAAGGAATACCACCTCAGCTACTATTTGAAATACTTTTGGTGTCACTTGAATCCCTTTGTTTTCGTATAAGTCATTAAAACTGGATAAGCAAAACATTTTTGATTAAAGAACAGCTTAGAAACAAACTTGATTACTGACCCACCTTCCAGACAGCAGGAAGGAGAGCTGGTCAATAGGTGTCTTCCCCTCTACAGCATATGTCTCCCCTGCCTTTAGCTCCCTAACCTTACTTTCAAAGGCAGCCGCAATCTCCTGAAACACCTGAACTGGCACACCCAGCGGTAAGTAGACAGCCTTGTAGAGAATGGACAACTCATCACTGGGAAAACCGTCAAGGTGCAACCGGAAGATGAGATGACAGATCTGGAGCAGGGAGGCCACTAATAAAAGCAGATTCCAGATGAATACATCCAATCCACACATGGTCAGCCATCCCCAAAGGACGAAGCAAACAAAGGCAGGAACCAGGAAGCCAAAGATGAACAGGGTGCCGTAGGTTTCACTACCACCCATGTATCCCAGGACCAGCATAGTGTTTCCAAGCTGGTAGAAGGCACCCTCAGTGTTGTTGGTCCAGCCTTCGCATAACGAGTGACCAAACAGCACCGTATTTAACAAGGTGAAATTGTCTGCACTCATGTTTGCGTACTCTTTGATTTAAATTAATCTATTTATCCAATAAGTTGAACATTGAAAGAGTCACCAGAAGGCTAAGTTAACAGTAGCAGCAAATGTCCATCCACATTAAAAAAACAAGGTTGTTTACCTATCTTTCCTAAATGTTCCTAACGCTGAAATTTCCCCTTGAAAAAAAAGGAAAAGAAAAAACTCATAGTTAAGTTCTTAAATGTTCACTTATCACACTATAAATGTGACTGGAATGAATTTGATCTTAAATTACGTCTATCTCCTGCACTCCTCCACCCATTCGCCCTTTCTTTCCTCGCCCCTTGCCTGTGCTTTTCCGTCCCTGGCTGTCCTATTTCTCTCACCCATTTGCTTGCCCTGGACATCCAGCAGTTGGTGACAGAGAGGGTGGGGGGTGGGATGAAGGAGAGCGCGAGCTGATAGACTCATAGAAGGATGACCATGTTTGGAATTGAAACCCAAGGAGAGCCACAGACAGAAAGCAGACAAGCTACTTAACATAACAGAGAGACAGTGGGTTGGAGTGCATTCAAAGAGAAGAGATAACAAGGAGCAGATTGATACTTTCAATGAAGACGAATTAAAACAACTTTTTCCGACCAGACATACAGCTCCCCTGCAAAAATGGCCCACCAAGTCCACTATAGTTTGTTGCACAGTGTGTCAAGCGAGGGACTTTGCCACTGCATGTTTAGAGATACTGAAATAGGTAAAATTATAGCACAAGTCAGATTTCAGAATCAAAACATCCCTCCCACATATTTAACATACTATAAGGTATGTTAGGAAAATTACACCCTGGTGAATACTCCATGTCCCAATTCTCAATTTTGTCACCTGCCAGACCATTGATGCAAAATTTCAGAAGAGGAATTTTAAACCAATCAATTGATTTTATAAATTGTGGACGTTAAGAAACAAATGTGCACTTCAGTGAATATGTGTACAGTAAAAGTGCCCCTCCCACCAAGTAAAAGTGGGAAAGGTCACATTGTATGGCTCTCTTGCATAGTGTTACAACCATACAAGGCAGTAAGTCAGCGAAATGGCACCAACATTCCCATATACTTTAAATGTCATAGCATGACGCTTAAACAGCAGTAACCTGCACGAAGATTTCGTGACAAGTTCCTCTGAATCCTCCCCTTAACAAATAGGTAATATCTGACGTTATTGTATGAGTGTACCACAACAAACGTACAACACGAAATCTGAAGTTAAAGAATGTGTCTCAATGCTTTATATTATGCCTATCAATGTGCTCCTTTGAAATTCTGACAAGGAAATATTCTAGGTCTACAGTTAAACTTAAATTTTCATGGCGCATGCCATTTCAAAAGAACAGTGGCACACTGTGGGAAGAATGCACATATGTTAAGTGTCGACTGGAGCTGAGGGCAGTTATTTTGATCCTAAGAGCATACCACAGAGTACAGCTCTGCCAAGCAAGGTTTGTTACAGGAAGTAGTATCAAGAAGCCGCTTTAAGTCAGGAAGCTTTACATTGTGAGCGTTTACATTGTGAGTGTACATTGTGAGCATATTGCAACCTAAATCAATGTCTGGCTATTCTGTAAATATAAATATGTAAACAAGAAAGCAATTCCATATTGCATAGGGTATTTATTTAAATTAAAATCAGCAGAATAAGATATTCACACATTATTTTTCAAGTTCTAAGTTATACACATTTCACACAGTCACATTTTCACTGCAATATTTCAACTACCACCATTTTCCCTTTCTGCATGAGGTATAAATCAAAGCATTTAGAAATATCCAGGGTCCCCTTTTAGAAAAGCTGGCCAGCCAAGACACTGCAACAAAAAAAGGGGCACTATTTAATGAGAACAAACATGTTGTGCAAGACAAGTGATGCTCAAATCTTTTGACAATCCTGCCAGATTATCATGCAATACTGATAAGACTAAAAATATATGACAATAAAACTATATTTGCAATACACTCTACAAGAACTCAAATAGGATAAAAGTAGATCCAGATTATGTTGTCAAATTTAAATAAAAAAATAAAAAAAAAAGAGTAGAAACTGACCATGAAAATCGGAGACTCGGCAACAAAGCCCAGTAATAATGAATCCATTATCGGACAATATAAAGTTTTCGCATTGTTTTTATACTAAACATTGGAAATGTTCCATGTTTTAAAATAAATAAATGAATGAATGAATGAATGAATGAATACATACATACATACAACAAACCATTAACTGCAATTCAACTCACAACTTTGTCACTACAGGGACAAAAATATACATGTACATATTTCAGTTTTACTTACACATTCTCTACTTACCAAGCGATAATCTAAATATGGTGCAATTAAATCTTGAATCCTAGCGCCCTCATACAATCCTTATGCGCCTCAATGAAGTCTGTACAACTTTCTTCTCCTTTTTCAATTATGCTGAAAAGCAAACAAAAAATTATTCACTGCATGTTGACATGAAAGAACAAAATTCTATGAAAGGATATTGGTGCAGGGGCAAACAGAATGAATGACAAAGAACATTTGAGGTGAATAAGTTATATTTTTAAAGGTACAGTACAATTTGTGGAGCTTATTGTGCTACAATATTCCTAATGGAAAAATTCACCAATAAACACCGCGTTCCATAAATTATTAATTTACTAGTCAAAACAGACACAGTTCTCTATAAGATGTGAACTATCAGTGGGTATACTTAGCACTGCATACGACTGGAACAGCACTGGACTGTCAAGTCCATGCTAGGGGCTCTGCAGCACAGTTCTGGGTAACGCAACTACATAGCAAACTTAGAGAGAAAAATGAATGATTAAAACCCGTATACGGCTTGTTAACTGTGTCTGTTAAAACATTTAGAGATCTTTAAATAGGTTTATTTCGTCCATGACCTCCTCTAAGTGAGGGATGATGTATCAGAATTCCCATCCAACTTTAGGTTGCATCGTAACCCCAGTTCTTTGATAATATGACTGCGGTATCTCACTTACGGGAAGCTCCAATGGCACCACGTCTGTCATGGACAGACAGGTCACGTCAGTGACCCTGAAGCCCACGAGACAAAGAGCTGGTCACAACTCCTAAGGACCTTAGTCCTGTCCATGTAAATTCGCAAAGCACGTACAAGGTATGGAGGCCTTGCTCCTCGGGAGAGGAGAAGGGCGCAGGGTGAAAAGCCATTAACTCCAGAGTAGTCGTGGAGTCAATCACCTTAAGCACAAAAGCAGGGCTAGGTTGTAAGCACACCTTAGAACAGTGGCTCTCAAACTGTTTGAGTCGCGACCCCCCAAAACAAACAGGTTGGTGTAAGTTTCTGATTTTTGATTTGAGTTTGCGGTAGCTTACAGCAGGGGAGGCAAAACCATTATGGTAGGGCCAAACACTTCACAAAAAACATTACATGTGTTTACTCGGTATTCTTTTAGCCATTGACAATTTAGCTAGAAAAAAGGGACTGCACAGCACCCTGCGAATGAACAATCAAAGCTACGTCTTTTTGCTGGTGTTTGTTCGCTTACATAACATATTTTTTAATTGCAGCCGGTACTTTCGGTACTGTAGAAAACGAGTACCGTCACGTTTTTAGAATTTTGGCATTGACTAAGTACCGAAGTATCGGTTCTCGTGACATCCCTACTTACCACACACCCACCGATACTATAACGTCTAACCCTTATACCAACCACTGAAATATGAACATAGAAATACAACTGTCTCAAATGTCCCAAAGGGATCGCGGCTTTGCAGAAGATAAAACAATAGAGCCTTGTAAAAAAAAAAAAAAAAAAAAAACGCTTCCGATTGGCAAGTGCTGGTGTTGCATGTAGGCGCCACAAAGCGGCATTTTGGAATAATTAGGCCTGCATACTAATGTTCTTACGACTATTCAGAGTGCTAGGGCCATTTCTAAGCAAACTTTATATGCCGCTAAATGGCGAGTATTTGAATCATGGTGCAATCATGGTGGCGGTTGATGCACACCACCACAGTGGTGACTGACTGCGCTGACGCCTGGTAAATCTTGTGGTAAGTAGAGGCGGTGAAGCGCTCTAGCTTACCAGGCAGGGAAGGACCAGCATTTGTTACATGCTAGGAGGGGTTGAGATGACAGGCCACTGCAGGCTCAACAGGTGGCGGGGATGAGAGCTCGAGCTCTTCCATCCCAAAAACATCCACACCGGAGATGCCCTTGATAGTAGTGCTGAGGGATTGAGTTCTCTCCCAGTAGTGCCTGCCTCTGCTAAGCAGTCCAACCCCAGAGGCATGAGCTGTCTGGGAGGGTTGGCTGATGGGCAGCCAGTCTCCTTCTATCATACAGGCTCCTATTAGACCCCTGTTCCAACTGAGAGGCTGACCACTCAAGCCCAAGCTTGCCAGCAGCCCTTTTGCAGACCTATGCCAAGAAGGAGTCTACTGGTAGAGAAGAGAGACTGCAACCCTGTGCACTGACAGGCCTGGGGGGTTGTGCAGAGGAGATGATGTCATCCTCATCCTCCTCTGGGACAGCGGTAGTAAGCTCCACGTCAAATTCCTCGTACCCCCCCACTCTCGTCCACATCGGCTACAACAGGAGCAAGAGGCTCAAAAATGAGTGGAAGATCAGAGGAACTTTCCTTCATCATATTTATACTCGTATTTCCAGCCCAGCTGGTTTTAACCTGGGCGTTCCCAGATCTCTTAGAGCGGGGCGGAGGAGAAACTGGGGTCTCCTTTCAAAGAGGCAGCAACGTGTACACTTCCATAAAGTGTCTTCTCCGACATGATGGCCATGCTTGCATGTTTTGGGGTTAGCAAAAGCGCTAGCATGTTTGATACGAAGACATGCTATACAAAGAACGTGTGAGTCTTTTCCCGAGATCATAGACCTGCATGCTGCCATGCAAGGTCGTTAGTTTTGGTACTCTTTTGTGATGGAGAGGCCATAACAATTGCTAACTTTATCTAACTGGTAAGGTAGCTCAGAAAAACGCATCTGCAAAACAGGAAATCATATTAGGGCTAGTTGCGAGGTATTAAGCCCAAACTATCTTAACAGGAAAGTTCGCCACAATGCGGTAGCTAATCTGAAAACAATTAAAAAAAAAGACTATGTATGAGGTAAATCCTACTTATGATTAGTTCACCCAATCAAAAAGCAACACCTTACTCCTGCATTCGGCAACAAAGTTCTTAACGGCTCGCTTTTAAACAGTTAAGCAGGTGCAGTAAATCCAATCAAGCTGACGAGGAGCAATTATGTGGTCTTCACGGGGAAGAGAGCAAGAATGACTTTAGGGGTCCATCAGTGACATATAAATGGGGCTGGGACCCTCGGGGTCATTGAGGTGACCCGTCTGTCTATGACAGACGTGGTGCCATTGGAGATTCCGTGGTTGGTTACGCCCAGGGGATCTTCTCATTAGTGAGATACCAAGAGAATATTTGAAAAAGAACAAGTAAAGTTGTAAAATCTTGATCGATTTGATAAATCAGTAAACATTTACCAAGCATCTCTTATTTTCTTTGTTTCTGGGCACGCACAACAGGGTTTCAGAGGTTTTTTTGCTTCTGAAACCTCAATCGCTGGAACTGGCTCGACGCTCGCAGCAGATAGGGACGACATCATCTGGCTGGAAAAAAATATGTAGTCGATTGTATGGTTAGTTGATTGGCTTTAATTGATTGATCACAGTTGTAGTGGAAATCTAAAGAAAAGTTTAGCATTGACTCCTTGGGATTGCATTTCTATTAATTTCGTTACTTGGACAGCAAGCATTTCTATGGAAGCCCATAAGGGACTTTATTCAAATGAAAATGTAAACTTGAAAATGCAAATGCAATTCAACAATAGCATTATTACTTTCCACATTTGCATGTGTTATTTGAGACAAAATGTAAATGAAAATGCAATAATACCATTTGCATTTGCATTTTCAAATGCTTCAACGGGCATTCTGTGTCAATATTAAAATTGAAATGCAAAAGCTGTTTGACATTACATTTTCAAAGTCCTACCCCGCCATACTGCGGACAATATTCAAATGTTAATTCAAACTTGAAAATTAAAATGCAATATAAAAAATGTATCCTCATTTTCCATTTGTGCAAGCATTATTTATGTCACAATTAAAATTAAAATGCAGTTGTCAAACAATTTGAAAATGAAAACGAAATCGCATTTGCCATTGCATTTTCAAAGACTTCATCTTCAGTACTACGCTGTGGAGTGGACAAAATGCTAATGCAATATGCGAATCAGCTCTAGGAGTCTATTGCATTTGCATTTTCAAGTCACCACGCACTCTTTGGGACAGAACATGAAAATTCAAATGCAATCCGTCAGTCCTCTCATCAAGGCGGGTCTTTAGTTAGGATGTCACTTCCTCGTTTAGTGACTTGTTTCATTTACCCTTTTACCAACTCGTTGGAGCTGCTATTTCGCAAGTCTTTAGTCATATTTTTGTGCTGCAAGTTCTATGTTTTTGCATTTATTAAAAGAAGTATATTTATAAAAATCTCTCTCTAATTATTCACAATGACAGTGCTGAAACGAAGAGAAGCCGGACAGTCATATAGCTGAACGCTTGTTGTGGGCTAATAGATTGGGCATAACTGCATTATTTTCAACTTTCACGTGCATGTTTACACAATATTAATTATCAGAATCATACTGAATAAATAAACTTATAGCACAATATGGGATTTGGGTGATAACATGAAGGCAGGATTGTACCACTTTAGATTGGACAAAGCTATTTAATTAGAAGGTGCATTATAAACGCTGCAAATTTCTTCTGGAAAAGGTTTAAATGTTTTCATAAACGTTCAGTTTTAATAATGTTGTATTATAAATATGTGCCCATAGGTAGTGTTGCGCTTGTTCTGGGCAATTTTATTAAGGTGAGGTTGCTCATTTGTCTTTCAAGAGTTAGCCACACTGAGTGTTCATCTCTGCGGCAATGGCATAGGCTTGGCTGGTGCGGGAGACACGTCCACGTCGATGCCAGAAATGGAGTAGACCTACTCTGCAATACATAGGCCTACTTTCTCTGTTCTGTCGAGAACATCGGTTAATGGCAAAATTAGGTTGCTGTCAAATAGCCAAAGTGGTTATCTCCCGGCGCACCGGACGCACCGCTAGCTACAGCTTGCACTATACTAAGTGACTGAAGGAGGAAGTGAGGTCCAAACTAAAGACCCGCCTTGATGAGAGGACTGACGGATTGCATTTGAATTTTCATGTTCTGTCCCAAAGAGCGTGGTGACTTGAAAATGCAAATGCAATAGACTCCTAGCGCTGATTCGCGTATTGCATTTGAATTTTGTCCACTGCACAGCGTAGTACTTAAGATGAAGTCTTTGAAAATGCAATGGCAAATGCGATTTCCTTTTAATTTTCATATTGTTTGACAACTGCATTTTAATTGTGACATAAATAGTGCTTGCACAAATGGAAAATGAGAATATATTTTTTATATTGCATTTTAATTTTCAAGTTTGAATTAACATTTGAATATTGTTCGCAGTATGGCGGGGTAGGACTTTGAAAATATAATGTCAAACAGCTTTTGCATTTGAATTTTAATATTGACCACAGAATGCCCATTGGAGCCTTTGAAAATGCAAACGGGATGATTGCATTTTCACTTACATTTTGTCTCAAATAACACATACGAATGTGGAAAATGATAATGCTATTGTGGAATTGCATTTGCATTTTCAAGTTTACATTTTCATTTGAATAAAGTCCCTTATGGGCTTCCATACATTTCACTATCTCACTGATGGCTCGCTCAAAAAAGTAAAATAGCTGACAACAATTTTTTCCTAGTCAATTCTTCACTTTGTATTTTTCTTGACATTTTGCATTTAAGGCCAGACGCAGCAGGTGAATAGGGTAAAATGTTTAACTAATAGATATCACTATGAAACCTCCCCAGTTGATTACTTACATTAAGACAATACTTCTTTGTATTACAAGTTCTGAAGTTGTATGTTTCAATATGCAAATTCGGCATTATCTAATGAAATATGCACTAATATGCATACATTTCCAGAAAATAAATGTGAACATTGGATAAAGTCAGGTTCAAAATTATTGTTTCATTCGTTGACATGTTAGAGGCAAAGGTTTTTACACAAGGATATTTGTATGTCTTTTCATCACTCCATAAATCCGAAAATACATACCATACAAAACAATTTTTACAATAATTTGCCATGCCCATGGGAATACAACTCGAAAGTTTCGTGAATGTAAGTGCTACTACTGAAGTGGAGATTCTTACTCTTGAAGAAGCGAAAAAAAAAAAAGATTCAGAAAACTGCTATCAGAAATCGCCACCAGCTCATGAGATAGGGGGTTTACATCTGAACAAGCTTACTTTCACGATTGGTTGTTGAAACAAAGGACATTACGTATTTAGATTTGACGACGTTGTGCTGTAGCAAATTAGCTTTACAAGAATATGCTACATTCTTGTACGCAGAACTAAAAGATCGCTCAAACAAGCAACAACAACTTGTAGTACAACTTGTTAAAGTTATGACAAGTTATGATTTGCAGAGGCGGAGTCCACAAAATACTTTTAGAACACATATTTTAGTGTAGTTAGAATTTACGACATCAGTGTTAAAGAGTACATGCTATAGAAGCAAAAATAAAAATCTGACAATTGATCAGTGGATCTCAAAACGTAATGACGTTTGCCTTTCTCGCCGCAATTAAATACTACAAATACTGTCATGTCGTAAATCCACTGTCCATGCTTTCTTTCAGTTTCACATAACGTAGCTGTGAAGCACACATAGCATAGCGTTAACACTTATTACTGAAAACTGTACAATCAAATTGTACACCTAACATTAGCTAGTTTATAGATTTTCTCTTAATAAATCTACTTCTCTGGTGTTGATAACATTGTTTTATCATTGCCAAAATAACAATCAGCATGGCGCGTTAGCTTGCTAAACCGAGGTTAGTTAGCTGTAAAGCCCAACCTAGGCTATATGAGGCATTTCGCTTAATTTCCCAATAACAATGTTTCAACTGGATTTGAATATATAACACTTAAACGTTTAAGAAAACATATATTAGTTGTGGCTTGTGCAACTTACTTTGTTTGCTTGCTGAATTGATGGGTTTCGCTTTGCACAGCACAGAGCTACGCTAGCAAGAGGTTCCGTACGCTACACTTCTCGCAATTGAATTGCATGTGCCCTCCCTTACACAACAGTTTTTCTATCCTACGTCCCTAGCACATCTACATCCGTGCAGACGTTTTGCGAGATTCAGACAGTCTCACGAGACAAGCTCTGTTTAAAGAGCCAGCTCTGGGCAGTCTTATAGCTCTGGCTCTGCGGTGTCCCAGCTGGTCTACAACTTAGATGTAATGCCCAGTTTTAAGTCATGCAGCGATGATATGATATAAGGCATTTAGTAAACCAATAATATCTAAGTCATCCGATATTATCGGCAATACGTCACCAACGTTGCTTCGTATAGGCCGCGCCCCCTGGAAAAACAAACCAACCTTACAATGAGATTTTGGCAAACTTTGTAGACGTGTAAGATGAAAGAAATTGCACAATTTGCTAGCTGTCACATAAGCTATTACAAGTACATTTTAAATAACAAGTTAGTAATAGGGCCCTACATAAAGGCAGTAATAGGGCCTATGTATAATGCAAAGTTGACAAAAGTCCTTATATAAAGTAACAAGTTAGTAATAGGGCCCTACATAAAGGCCTGGTAGTTTTCTTCAATAGGGCCTATTATTTCTCCCTGTCAATGCAAAGTTGACAAAAGTCCTTATATAAAGTTTGAAATTGGATCAATTTTGTGCTGACAATCATCTTTCAGATCATCATATGTATAATATTTTAACCCATTAAAGCCCTGGTTAAAAAAGTATGCATTTCTGTTTTAGCTCCTGTCTCTTTAATCATCCATATACAGAGAGACCAGCTCCTTATCTTTGTTTTGATCAACGACCTGAATCTTGCTTCAGTAAGTAGACTTCTAAACGTGGCACTAATTTTATCTCGCAATACTTTTAAACCCACATTTTCAGCCTAAATGGTTTCTTTAAACTCACGTGAAAGCAAGGTTTCAGTGCTTAAATAAATCAAAAGAAGTCTGTTATTACCAAAAAAAAGTGAAGTGATACCTCCGATCTAAGACTCAATTGTAATAAATAGTATTAAACTGTAATAAATAGTTTTTAATCATAATTAAAATAATAATAATGATTTTAATCGTCGAATTCTGACAGTAGCACAAACTGTATAGGTGTGTCTTGTGACAAGTTAATGCGTGAGAAAAATTGATATGAGCCTGCTCAGTTTGTTAAAGTAGCCTATCTAAGGGGGGCTCAGAACACCGGCCGTGGCAGAAAGAAATAGTGTGATAGCCTCAAGAGGACCGATCTGAACCGCGGTTTTTTTCACTCTCCCATAGACATCACAATGTGCTATCAGAAGAAATATATTGATAATCCGTTTATGTAAAAAGTTGCATAGTTGCTTTAAGGGGGATGTACATTTACATACAGTGCAGCCAGAAAGACCAGAGCCAGGGAACCCCTCAGGGACCAGCTGTGGTCATACTTTTATTGGTTGTGACAGGAAAACTCTATTGAACTACACAGCTAGCCAGGGTAATCAGCGTAAATCGGATACAACTATTGTAATCTTTAATTAACTAAATAATTGTAATGCTCCACGTACGCACTGACAAGTAGGACTCAGTCAGGACAGGAGACACAAAATATACTCAGACATTCTAGTAGTAAATTGCTAACATTCCAAATGTCACCCTATAAAGCAAGATCGGTAGTCAAGCCAACAAGCAGTCACCTAGCAAACTGAGTTGTTGGCTAGCTGTTAATCTTGGGCTAACGTTACAGCGTGTGATTTCTAGAAGAAGCTGGCCATCTTATTTAGTAACGGCAACGTTACTTCTTAAAGAAGCTATGAAAGTAGAGCCAGCTAATTCATGTGGCACCAACAAGCCCGAAGACTGTGAACAAGGAAAGGCCGCAAACCCCGAGTTGCAGCCTGTTTCTGATAGAGTAGGAAAGTGGTACAATGTTACTGAAAGAGTTCGATTGCCATCAACATTATGTTGTGCAAATCTTTGCAAAAGTTTAATTTTCCCAAGGCTGAACAAGCAGTCTTTATTTATATTTGGCAGTAAAGCTGCTTTTGATAGGGAGTATGCTCGACAAGAACGTTTTGGACATTGGGTGATCCATCCCTTGAGTACATTAAGGTGAATTTGCTATGTAAAGTAATGTTAAGACTTTTGAAGTTTATTTTAGATATTGTCGGCTAACTAGCGAGCTTGGAGCTGTCAGGTTCAGTTAAATGACTGTAGACATGGGCCTAACAAAAGCTATGAAACTGTCCTAATTAGTTAAGTTAGTTATGTAAGTTAGTTGGGGGAGGGGGGGGGGGGGGGATCACTAAGTTAATATGCGTCTTGTTTATCCACAGATATCACTATGTCATGATTATGATCAGCATTACTTTTGTGAACCTGATCACGGTTCCAGTAGAAATTGCTTTCACTCTAGAGGCTGAAAACACAGAAGCCTGCTGCTCGTTCTCGGAGGCATGCAATCTGTTCTCAGAAGTGTTGTTCTTGCTTGATATCCTGCTAAACTTCAGAATGGGCTTTCTTAGTGATGACAGCGAGGTGAGAACTACATGAACAACTATGACTATGAAAATACCACAGCATTGCCTTCCTTATGCCACTCTATCAACTATTATTTTGCACCAGATTAAAAGTATAGACTGTTGATTACAATGAAATAATTGACATATCAATGTATAATTCTGTATAATAAATGTGCTATTGTGTCAAACTAGGCAGCCGTCCTTGATCTAAAAACCATCAGGATAACATATTTGAAGACATGGTTCATTGCTGATCTGGTATTATCATTCCCGATTGATGTCGCCTTCCATATTGCGGTAAGATTATTTTATTTGAACACACATGCATTTCACTAGTGCTCCCTATTATATAAAGGTATACAGTACCTTATTTTGTATTTTCTCTCATAGAAAACCAGATCCCACGACCTTACTCCACTGGTTGCCGGAAAAATCCTGCGGATTTTAATGTTTTTGCGAGTCCTTAGCATGATTCGTCTTCTCCGTGTGTCCAGGCTTATGAGATTCTTCAGCGAATTAGAAAAGGTATATGTCTCAGGTATTTTAACATATTAGAATAAAAATATTACGTATTGCAAGTTCAAAATCTAAAGCTCACAGGTGAAGGAAAAGGGCTGCATCTCTTCTTTCATGAACAAAAGTTAATTCAACGCAATGTCGATCTTTGGTTGATAGTAGTTGGTACAAAGTTAAAGTTATTTAAGGTAATATTTAGGGCTCCAACCATCCCATCAATCACATCTGCACTAAGCACAAACAGCCCAGTTTTTGGTTGCAACCTTTCATTTTATCACGTAATGATACTGTTCCGCTTAAGTACACACCTAACTGGCAATGTCAGTCAATTAACAACCAAAACAACAACCACATTTTAGATGAACGTCTATGGATGAAAACATTATTCTGGGTTATTTGGACTGAAAATGCAATATGATTATTTAGCATCCCTTAGCTATCCCTACCGTTATACTGTAATCCTTTTATGATTCCAAATTGTTCTTCCATTTGCCTTAGTTACCACTTCTCACTCACATTCACTAATAGCACATTTTTAATCCACTCAAGTTTTAAAAGGCCTTGTATACTAGCCTATTGTGGTGTGTGTAGAAGACATATCAGAAAATGTTTATGAATTTTTCTGATTGCACTAAAAGTGTTTTAGAGGACATGCCAATATCACTGAAATGAAATTTCAGTCTAGAATGTTTTCAATGGAAACAACACATTTTATAAGGAAATAACATGAAATGCTTGCTCGGCGGAGACTTTTGTGTTCAGTTTCGAACAAGTTTTGTGACATGCCTGGATCATACTAAGTGATAAGTCTTTTAGTTCCAATGTTGAATACCCAAAGGCAAATAGGTTGTACACACAATACATCTTCAGGATAAATCTTGAGATTGAGATTAGTCAATTTTGTCCTAAAGATTTATTATGTGTAATACCTTTTTACCTTTGGGTAAGCAACATTGGAACTATATTAGTTTGTTTTAGCACCACAAATAAATACTGGGAAAGCGCATCCTTTCAAAGATCTAATCATAATAGTCTTTATTTGTATTTATATGTATTTGTCTGTTTCAGGTGTCAAGTGCTAACTTTGACGTGGTGCATGCGGTCATGAGAATCCTCCATCTATTTATATTGATGTTTATCCTGTGTCACTGGAACGGCTGCATACAGTACTTTGTGCCATTGATAGGTAACTTCCCTGAAGACTGCTGGGTTAGAAAAGAAAATCTAATGGTAAGTTTCGATGTCACAATCAATAAGTTGCACTCAATTTTACACAATTGCCCATATCAATCAGATGCTGTACATTGTCACTCACAATAAAAAGGACCAGATTGATGTGAGTGAGCACTATTTGTGGGTGATTACTATACCCTAGATTGTTGGTTTATTTTGGCGTCTGAACTTGAATATCTATTGAATAAAAGTGTTCAAATGAAACAGACAACATCACTATTTTCAGAATGAACGTAAAGTTACTTTTAAGCAACCACTGCTAGAAGAGTAAACCAACAATTTGTGGAACATTAATCACATTACCTTAATTAGCTACAGTTTGAAAATACAAACAGTGGGCTCCAAAATTATTGGCAGCCCTGACTGACAATGCACGAACAATACTTAATATATAATATTAATTATAATTATAGAGAACTCAAAATACAAACGTGAGAAATAATGTACTTTATGAATGTTTAACCAACCAAAAACATAGAATTATTTAATAAAGAATAAATTTCACCAAAATCACGGTTTCATAATTATTTGCACCCCTCATTTAGTACTTACTGCATCACGTCTGGCAAGGAAGACAACATGGAGTCATTTTCTGTAATGTTTGACAAGGTTAAGGAACCCATCTGAAGGGATTTTGCACCATTACTCTATGCAGATCCTTTCAAGATCCATCACATTCTTGGGTTTGCGCTTATCAACTACCCTCTTCAACTCAGCCCACAGGTTTTCAATTCGATTGAGGTCCGGCGACTGAGATGGCCATTGCAGAATATTGATTTTGTTGTCTCAGAACCATTTCTTTGTGGATCTTGAGGTTTGTTTTGGGTCGTTGTTTTGTTGGAAAGTCCACCTATGGCCAAGTCTCAGCTTTCTGGCAGAGGCAACCAGATTTTCAGCCAAAATTGGTTTATACGTGGTGGAATTCATTATGCCATCAGTCTTAACCAGTGCCCCAAAACATCACTGACCCACCACCATATTTCACCGTGCGTATGCAATTCCTCTCCTTGTATGCATCTCTGTTCAACTCCAAACATACCGATGTTGTATCTGACCAAAACGTTTAATTTTGGTCTCAACTGACCAAAGCACCTTCTTCCAGTCATAATTTAAATGACATTTGGCAAACTCCAAGCGCGTTCTTCGGTGTCTTGGGGTCAAAGTCTTTCTTCTGAGAACCCTTCAAAAGAGCCTGTGGTTGTGGAGGTGGCGTATGATGGTGCTTTTTGAATCCTGGTGATCCCAAGACGCCACCTAGGCCTGCAATTCTTTCACAGTGATTCTTGAGGATTTTCTTTTGCTTCTCTCACCATCCTCCTCCCTTATGGGGGGGCAAAATACATATGCGTCCTCTACCCCTGAGGTTTTCAACTACCATATCTTTGTAGAATTTTTTAATAATTGCCCTGACAATGCTCAGTGGTACATTCAATCCTTTGTGAATCATCTTGTAGCCATTACCAGAGTTATGAAGATCTACGACCATCTGTCTCTTTTGAACTGCCAGTTTTTTGTTTTCTTCATGGTGTTGGATGACAAAGGGATATTGCAGGTGTGTTTTTTATTTTTATTTTTATACCGTAGTGAAACAGAGTGATGTAATAGCTCAAAAATAGTTCATTAAGGCTTCGATAAACTTGAAAATATTACAAAATTCCTGGTTTCGTGTTGGCAGATGGTATTTACAATAATCTTTAAGGTGCCAATAATTATGAAACTATATTTTACATGTATAGAAATGTCAATTGAGTCCTTTAAGCGAATTGGTTGGGTAATTATTATTATTATTATTATTATTATTATTATTATTATTATTATTATTATTATTATTATTATTATTATTATTGTATTTGACAGAATGCAACAATGGAAGAGAAGTACTCCTTTGGTGTTTTCCGGGCTCTGTCCCATATGATAGGGATCTCCTATGGATCAATTGAACCACCATCAGGTCTGGGGTGCAAATAAGTAACATCATAGGAATTTTGCCTTTACTTCACTCTTTTATATTTGTATTTTTCTTTGGTGGATCATTGTTTTGAAACAATTTTTATGTTTGATTGTTTGTTTTTTCATTTTCTGATGCAGGTGAAGTAGAGTTGTGGGTCGTCATGACCAGCATGGTGTTTGGAGCTCTCATGTACACTATAATGCTCGCCAATGCTTCTTCCATGATGATGAATTTTGACTCTCCAGCTAAGGCCTACAGGGGCAAGGTGGGAGCAAAAGAACAAACAAAAGCAGTAGTTTTGTTTTCGTGTTATGTATTTGTTAACTTGTCTAGACTTGATTTTTTGTGCTACAGGTGAGTCATCTGGCAGATTACATGTCAAACAGAGGTCTACCCAAGGCCCTACGCGTTCGCATCTTTGACTACTACCATAGTCGTTATAGAGGGAAATGGTTTAATGAGGATGATGTTCTCAGTTTGCTCTCCAAGTCTTTAAAAGAGGTAAACAGGCACAATGAGTGTAACTCATTCAGCAATAATAATCATAATAACAGATAATAGATTATAATAATAAACCTTTATTTGTATAACATTTTGAAGTTAAAAACTTTGATGCCTAGATTCCAAAGACATTGTAACACTTATTAGTGCTTTGTAAGACAATCTAAGGCTCCACTCAAGGTCTATGGGTTATGAAATGTATTTGATTCCACCGTTGTATGAGCAACCTTAGGTCCAATGGTATTTGTCAATTAAATTGGATGTATGATTGGTTTGGCCTCAGTTAGACGAGCAATGTCATTGTCATTTAGCCAAGTCTCTGTTGTATCAGTGACGCGCAAATTATGATATAAACAGTTTTAACTTGTTAGTGTGTGTGTTTTGCTTTTTAGGAAATTATTCATGCCATGTGTGCCAACATACTGAAGAACTCACCCATGTTCCAGAACCGTGACAGTAACTTTATCAATGCTATCCTCCTAAAGCTGCAGTATGAGCATTTTCATGCGGGTGATGTCATTGTTCATAAAGAATCTCTTGGAGACCGCATGTTCTTCATCAAACATGGTCAGGTGCTTGTAAAAAGCAATGACTACCAGAAAGAGCTAATTGACGGAGACTACTTTGGAGGTTGGCTGTTATAAGTCCTGAAGTGTGTACAATATACAGTATGTCCATGTAAACACATGCGTTTTTGAGTACAAGTCAGTGTATAAATGAATAGACATGAATGGAGGTGTGTGTTTGTGTGTATTTGTTTGTGTGTCTGTGTGTGTATGATGTATTTATGATGTGTGTTCACAGGCACAAAGCAAAAACGTGTATGTGAGTCACATGCAGTTTTATTTTAGTTTTGGTTCTCAGCTGTGTGCTAGATAAATGTACAAGTAAGCATATTGTCTCTATCTCTCTGTTCCTGTGATGAATATGCTTTGGTATTTTTTGGGGTAAAAGCACCTTTTTTAATTTTTGCTGGAATAGCTTTTTCTCTTTTATTAATGTGTGCTCCTGCTGTTCCATTGTCATACCAAGGTTTTGTATATTCAGAGGAAATTCTTTACAGTTTTCACTTAGGCAATACAATAGCACGTAGATTATTACCTTACACAGTAAGCTGGAAATACAGCTGGCTTCCCATTCTTGGGTAATTATAGATTCAGTTGCTGTTCTGTAATTTCATTGAAGCTTATCTGTTTTCTACTTTTGTCTCCCTTCGTCTACCGTAGAGATCTGTCTTCTGACCATATGCAGGCGTTTGGCGGATGTGGAAGCCCTCACGCCATGCCAGCTGTTCTCCCTGTCTAGGGAGAGCTTCCAGCAGGTCCTCAAGGGTTTCCCAGATGTACTGAGAGAGTTTGAGGACATTGCCCGACAGCACCAGGCCGCCCTGAAACGTAAGCTGACCTCTACCGGCATCACAGCCTTTTTTATGATTTCACTTTGTGTTTGAAATAAGGACATACAATATGTCGAAACATACTGCTTAATAACATAGAAGAATATTCGACAAATTATTATTCGTACACCATATAGAATACATTTACAGTATAGTGTTAATTTGTATAGTTTAAATAAATGTATTCATATTGTTTTTCTGGATTTGTTTGTTTTTGAAGGCCAGTCAAATGGGTCCTGACCACAACATCTGACTGAGAGGGACATCCATTTACAACATGAGTTAAAGCAAGATTAGGAAGTTACCTCATTTATCCTACCAGGATTTGTTTTCCCTGAATAAAATCTATATAAGTATAGCTGTTTTTTTTTTGTTTTGTTATATTGACAACTCAAGATTAGAAGCTGAAATAGTGCTTGTGTTTTATGAACAAGTTTTTACGTACCATTTTACATTTCACTAAATATCAAAAACATAACATATCTAGCACCTGAACACAAAATAAAATAGGTGAATCAAAATGTTCACCCATCTTAAGGACTCGATATAATCTCATGTCTGTTTGCATGACACTGTTATTACTAAAGCACATACTAGGAGTACAGCCAGAAAAGATGGCATTGCAATTTATACTGTTACCTCACAGAGCAGCTGGTGCACCCAGTTCATAAGAGGCCAGTCATCACCTTAATCTGAAACCATGGTTCTGTATCAAAATGAGAATTGAGGGCATGTCCAGTAGAGCTTTAAGAAAAAAGCTGGAGGTGCAGTGAATAAAGTCAGTTGGTTGATCAGTTTATTAATCTTCCTTGGTTTATGTGCCTGTGTGTGTGTGTATATATGTTCTTTTGTTGTTAATGTTGAAATAGGAGCAGATTGTACAAAGAGGCAAATTAACTCATCCGCTTTACTTTGCTTTTTTTTTTTTCTTACCTCTCAAACCCTTTCACCTGCGCGTGTCAGTTTTTCCGGTTGAGGAGACTCATCTTTCCCTCTAAATCTGCACTAACCCCAGAGGTGCCGAACTGTCATAGCCAGTTACGTAAAGCAGGGAAAAAAATTGCAATGGCACATTTGGCAATTTACTCCTTTGTTTTCAAGATCTTCTCAGCCATGTCTGGTAAGTATGACCGACCCAGACCCATTTGATTTTGAAGACCAATAGCACCCACATAAAGCCCTCTAGGTTGCAGACTGCAAACTCCCAAATGCATCACACACATCCACCAAGTAAAGCTCACCCTACAAAACTTCAACATTTAGCAGACAATTTCTAATTTCACTGATCCAGTTCATCCTTTAATCTATTGTGCACCAATGTTTCTACTTACATTTTTAAAACATGGAATTAAAATTTTGAGGAAGAGATTAAGAAATCCTAATCTGTAACAACAATAAGATATGTTCTACTCACAATTAAATTCATGTGTAATAATGTTTTGTTAGTGTACACTATTGTCTTACGAAGTAGTGCCAGTGTTTTAAGACATCCTCACAATAAATAGCTGAGCATAGTTATTTGCATCTCCAAATATAGACAGTCAACACAGGGCTAACTTCTCCCTCTCTGCCACTGCAATATGTCTAGCTCAATGACCATAATTATGAAACTCAAACCCCTCTTTTGTGTTCGGTACTAATGTCAGCCGTACCCTTTGGCTTGATTCATGTCGGGACGAGGCTCGGATACTGAATAGTTGATGAGCCGCGACAAAAAGACAGAGGGTGGGGGGGGAGAGGGAGGGAGTGAACAGAAAGCCTAGCATTCACTCTCCCTCCCTCCACACAGCTTCAATAAGCCCTGGGACAGGGGCTGTGACGACGGAAAATTACCTTGTGACCGAGAGAGGAAGTCAGGAGTGGCAGCACTGAGCAAAGTCAGACTCCACTCATCTCGAGCAGCAGAGCAGACGGGAAGATGGCAAGTGCATTTGGCTGATTATAGGGGTTTGTATACTGGCATGGACAAGTCCAAGGATCCACCTAGGGGATCCTGCACCATCGCCACATGTGGATGGAAAGCCCTTTTTCTTCCTCAGCTTAACAGACAGTCTTTGTGCGTGTATGGAAGCGAGGTGGCCGTGGAGAGAGAATGTATACGGCAACTACAGAGTGGAGTCTGGGTTATTCATCCTTTCAGCCTCATAAGGTATTTAGCAAACTGTAACTGTATTCTGCCTACCCAGCTTTAAGTTTCAGAGTTACAGATACATCCGAAACATACAATGATCATTTTCAGTCACTTTAAATTAACATAGCTACAGAGATCACTATGAAGATTAGAAGAGGACAGTGTAAATCAAATTTTAGAATGAATTCAGTTATTTTTTCTAGAATTTGATTTACGGAAGACTGCTGTATTCTTGGTTCTTGTTTTATGCTTATTATTCATGGTTAGTTTTGTTTTTGTGTCCTGTATCTTGTATATTTAAATAAGATGAAAGCAGAGAAGGTATTAAACAAAGAGGATCAAAAAACAGAAACCTGAGATGGGATACCTAAACCCTTGACAGGGCAGTGTACATGTGACTATCAGTTTCACTGTTGTCATTTCTAATTACTTTACTCGTCCATCAAGACTTAACTATGTTCACCAATTTGGATATATAATTTTAGTTGGTGTTCATTTGTCAACACTTGCTGTTTTTCCTTCCCCATAGGAGCTACTACATAATGTGCATGATGGCCATCACATTTCTGAATCTGATAGGGATCCCAATGGAAATAGCCTTTCTCGATGGATATAGTGGGCTGGGTTGGGAAGGGTTCAACGTGTTTTCAGACACACTGTTTCTGATGGATGTAGCCCTGAATTTTCGCATGGGGATCATATCTGAGGACAACGAGGTGAGAGAAGCAGAGGTCTCATTTTTTATTTCTAGACGCAATCTAAGAGAAACTATAATCCCTTCATGCAGAGTAAAATCCATTTCTACCCCATCAGTAAACCACTCTATACACGAAGAAGTAGATTACCAAATCCCACCCATGGGCTTGGATAAGGTTAGGGCCTGTTTATCTATTTTGTAACAGGGATTATACGTAATGGATAATGCACTGGGTCTGAATGGGGTAAAAAAAATAAATTACGTGTTAACTTGTTTGTTTTTATTTGCTGCTCTGTCATGGCAAGCCCACATGAAAACGTCAGTGGACAGCGTAGGTCATCTAATATTCATCAGAGCATCTGGTTTTATCATCTGCACATAAAACAGAATTCAAGAGAGGAGGAAAATATTGATATACATTTTCCAGTTGATGATAATAAATCAATATTGGTATTTTTATCTGAGCATATAATCCTTGCTATAAATGGCATCCCTTGGCCATTTTATGTAGGAACATTTTTAAAACACCTTGTTCGAAGAAACTTGATTATTGTACATGTTGCCAAGCATTTGAACTCTTTTATCTTTCTACTTTTGGCTCCCCAGGTAGCTATTCTGGACATTAAACAGATACGTTTGTGTTACTTAAGGACCTGGTTCATTCCTGATGTCATAGCAGCATTCCCAATTGGCTACATTCTACTAATTGCGGTAATGATAATTTGAGTAGTGAATCATTCTACCCAAAGAAATGCATTCTTCTCAGTAAAATTGTGTTATTGTTAAATTGCCTGAATATACTGGATGTCTCCAATGTCTAAAATTTAAATCTGAAGCTGGCATCCATGGATGTAGATAATTGTTTGTTTGTGTGTTTTTTTATTTCAGGATTTACATTATCATAATGAAACAAATCCCTCCAAAACCAACAGAATGATGCGGATACTCATGTTTGTCAGAATCCTTAGTCTGGTCCGGCTGGTTCGAGTTTCAAGACTCGTGAGGTTTTTCAATGAAGTTGAGAAAGTGAGCTCAAATGTGTGCTGCTTCTGACTTCACAAACTCAACTCAAAGGTTACTCGACCTTGAGCAGTTCCCAGAAAGCATGTTGATTTTTGAACATGTAATTTCATTAAATATAATCCTTTTGTTTTTATTTTTCTATCAATAACAGGTTTCTAATGCAAACCTGGAGGTGGTCCGTCTATTTTTCCGCGTGTTATCTCTGTTCATGATGATCTTCTTGCTCTGCCACTGGAACGGCTGCATCCAGTACTTTGTTCCCATGTTGGAGGAGTTCCCATCGGACTGTTGGGTCAGGAGAGAGAATCTTATGGTAAAAAAAACTGATTGATGCTGTACAGAAATGTAAGATATTATTGCATGCCTCAGCATATGTATTTCATAATTTAAGGTATCTTCTCTATTAGGCTACAGGAGCATACTAATATTTCTAAAGTAATTTGAAATATCTTTGGTTTAGGGGTAGAACTGTTAGTAGATTGGGATTGGATTGCAGCTTTTTATTTTCTTTATACTTTTTTACTTTCCAAAATCCCATTTAATTCCTTTTTTTATTTTTAGATACAAAATAATAGTAGTATTTGTGTAAAACTAAAATAAACAGCTAGTACAGTGGAGTTTTGATGTTCTTTCAGAATGCGACGGTGGGTGTGAAGTATTCCTGGGGGGTTTTCCGGGCTCTCTCTCAAATGGTTGCCTTATCCTATGGCTCCATGGAGGCACCAACAAGTAAGAACCATTGATTTTTGTCATGAAGGTCAACCTCACCACCCTGAGTGTATCACATTCACTTTCTTGTCTATTTATATAAAGACACTATTGATTCTTAAATGTAAAGCATGATAATATAATGCATTACTACACAATGCAGTAAGCTGATATCATGTTACTTACTTAGATGAGGTGGAGCTGTGGATTGTCATGGTCAGCATGGTCTCAGGGTGTTTGATGTACACTGTACTAGTGGGAAACGTTGCCACTATTATCTCTAACACCGACCCAACTGCTAAAGCCTACAAGAGCAAGGTATAGTGAACAGAAGCAAGCATTTACTGCTAACTTTACACCATATTACATGTATGTTATTATCAGTTCTTAGACTGTTAACTATAATCAGATTAATTCAGAGTTGGTAAATTACTGAAATACGTTTTATATTGTTCTATGATGACTATAACGATTAAACAAATACCAGATGACAAGAACTTAGGGACGTTTGTAAGGCAAATGAGGCAAGCTGAGCACTACAATGGTCATCAATGTAAATAATTGGCTTCATGTTTGTTATCCCACAGATGAGTCATTTAGAACACTACATGACCTTCATGAAACTTCCGCCGGAACTCCAGCTACGCATCAGCAATTATTATCAGGCCCGATATGGAGGGAAATGGTTTGATGAGAAGGACATTCTGAATCTGGTCTCCACATCTTTGCAAGAGGTACTGGATGGACCACCGTTTCTTTAAAATCAGACACTTGGGGGGAAACATCTATTTAATTGTTGTTTTTTTGTTATGCAATGAGTTAAAGACTTTTTTAAATCTTGGAATAATCAATTAAATATACATGCATGACATACATATAACAATATTCTTATAGTTGCACTATTCATTATTTTGTGTGTCTCTTGAATGTGATATGATTGTTGTCTGTGTTGTCTGTGTTTTTCAGGAAATCTTGACAGTAATGTGCAGCAGCCTGCTGAAAAAATCCCCCCTTTTCCAAGACCGCGACATCAACTTCATCAATGCAATCCTTCTCAAGTTGCAGTATGAACTCTTCCAGGAAGGTGATGTCGTTATCCGTCAGAATGCACATGGAGACCGTATGTTCTTCATTGAGCATGGTCAGGTGCTGGTTGAGTCAGATGACGACTTCCAGAAAGAGTTGTGTGATGGAGACTTCTTTGGAGGTGGGTTCACTTTAAGAAAGGCCTGATTTATAGCCCAGCTATGGCTCATTTTTTTATGCATTTGATCATATTTTTTCAACTTTGAAGATCTTAATCTAAGTTGAAGTGGTGCTTTACTTTGTATTTATCCTGCTGGCACACGTATGCATCACTAAAAGCTTGCGTCCATTTGCATGGAGGAAACTGTAATATATTGCTTTGTAACATGGATTAATTAATGTTAGGCTCCCTGATTGGGAGTTAGGGACTGGATTGGCTTTTAGATTTTGGCACAAGCAGCCAGTGTACGTAAGAGGCTCCTGGCATTGGTTCCAAAACTGTTCGTGGTACGGTGCTGATTTAGTTTTGGATTAATTATAAGATCTCATCCCTGTCTCAAAGCTTATGCACTCATTACTTTTTTTCCTGTATGTTTGTTTTTTGGCTTAATTGGTCTCCCAGAGGTCTGCGCACTGACCAAAGGGAAACATCTGGCCACAGTGCGAGCACTGACAGAGTGCCAGTGCTTCTCCCTGTCCGCAGACGCCTTTCAGCTGGTTCTAGAGGGCTTCCCAGATGTGAGGAAGGACTTGGAGAAGATGGCTCAGCTCAGCGAGGACAGTCTTATAGATGTATAATATGAACATCTCTTGAATGTACAGTGTATAATAAACTTAGGGCTTTTTTCAGGAATTTATATCCTATAGTGTAGCACTGATAAAAGCAATACTAATCAAAACTTCAGCAGCACAAACTGTCAAACTTTATGTACTGTAACACTAGTTTTTAGATATCGTAACATACAACATGAAATTATAACTCTTGATATGTGAAGTAATACTTATCGGTGTTTTGGAAAGATGTCTGAACACAAACCTTTCAGATTTCCAAAATGACCTTTATTTTTAAGATATACCAGTAACAATTGTAAAAATTATATACTGTATTCATGCCACTGTGAAACAAAATAGCAATAAAGAGCAAAACATTATAGTTTTAGTTGGTTATAAAAGCTATGCATTTTTAATAGTTGTGTTTTCTAAAGGTGCTTTCTGGTGTACCTGAAACAGCTGGTCTGCTCTAACTGGTACAGTTCACCCCCACCCCTCACTCCCAACCCCCCCTCTCCCCCTCTTATCCAAACACACACACAGTGCCCGAGGCCAGCCGGTGTTTGTACTCATAGAGGTAGTAGGAGCCTTGAGGGAAGTTACACTTCATCTCCATCCTGCCTGGCACCACGTGGACAGCCACACTATCTCCCAGCCCCTCCTGGAGCTTTCTCATCATGCGTGAGGCCAGGTAGAGTCGTGCCTTCTCTGGGTCCTCCTCAATGGCAGCATACACTTCTGGAGGTGGATTAGGGATCTTCCACTCCAGGTCCACAATCAGCTGGTGGATGCGGCTCTTATCCAGCAAGGTGGGCGTGTCACGGTAATATGTCATCACGTGAGGGTAAGGGGCCTCGGAGGACACAGACAGAAAGTGGGCAGGCTGTGGCTGCACCACTTCTGCTTCCTTCTCATCCTGCCAGGGAGCCAAAGCGGGGTGCACCATTACTGCCCAACGCAGCCAATCGTAATTCTTCTCCAGGGTTTTCAAGATGTCTGCTGCTGCTACCTCGGGGGGTGCCCGGTTGGTCATGGCTTCCTGGAGCTTCTGTCGCACATCTTTCTCAGCTTGCTCCAGGAAATAGCCTGAGCAGTGCCCTCCAGTGGATTTCATCTTCCTGTAGAGGTCACCCATGCGCTCAGACCAAGTCTTCATAAGCAGAGCCTGGTCTCGGCCTGTTAGAGAAGCCTGGGTGAAAAGGCACAGTAGACCTGTACCTAGAACAAAGTTTATCTGCAAAGAGAGGCAAAGACTGTTAAATAAAACTAAGGCTGGCAATGAATTTATAGCTGGTTAAATCCTATGACCCAATTTTACCAACTGCACCACTTCATTCTACTTCTTGTATTCTTAATGAAGCTCACGAGACTAATCAACAAAAGAAAATGCATATAAATATTAGGCATTTCAAAATATATTCATGCTCATAAATAACTTGAATTCACTGTGTGGTATGATCTACATATATCAGCCTGCTGGCGTTTGTAACTGGTATTTAAGGATAACAAAACCACTTTTGTATTTTCTGTCACTACCAAGGTCAAGTTTTTTTTCTCCACCTCTCATGCAAGACATTGAAGATAATTACATTTGACATTTCTTATTTAAGTTATTTACATTGGTAGCCTAATGTTAGAATAGATTGGGTAGCTGCTTTGCAGCGTTGTATTTGGCTGATACTCAGATTCACAATCTTCCATTTTTGGCCTCTTATTTTAAGATAAAAGTATCTGGTTTTACATGCTATTTTGTGCTTTTTTTGGATTACATAAAAATAGTATCTGCCCTGCAGTCACAACTTCCAAAGGGCCCAGCACAGATAAAACAAAGCGGTGCTTCGACTAAATTAAGTATTCTGTTTATTTGCAGCACCGAATTATAAATTCACAAATGGTTTTGTCCCAAAGGACCTTACTCAGGCCATTTTTTTTGCTGCATATGTAATGTTGTTATACAAATACACTGAATATTTTATAACACTGCTAGTAGATCTACCAACTTCTCCCTTTTCTATTTTCTTTTGTTTCATTGAATTAAGAGTATTTGTTTTAATAATACAGTATATAGTTATGTTTAACACAGTTTTCTAATACCTTTTAATCTCTTCTTCCCTCAGTGACAGTTTAAATAACTGCTAAAATATCCCAATAAATTACCTATCAATTAAACCTAAATTATTTTTTATCTTATATAAGGGCAAAAAAGAGCAACAATTTACCTTAATGTCCACATTGTACTAAACCCTAACTTGGTATTAATGTAATTTGAACTTTAGAATATTCTCTAACTCAATTTAAAGGCCGACACTTATTTAACCTTAACCTCAAAGGTTATCCTGAACAAGAAGGACAAAACTAACCATGTCAAATAAGCATTAGCAAATATTCAGACTGCACAGCTTTTTACTCACCCTGACACAGAATTCTCTTAACTCCCAGCGTTTGGGCTTGCGGTTCAGAATCAGCTCCTCCAACAGATTTGGCTGGTCAGTCAGGGTCGAAATGCCCATGAGTCGGTTATGGAGCGCCGTAAGCTGCCTCTCCAGACGATACTCCTGAACATACTGTAGGAACACCTCTTTTTCTCTCTTGGTAAATTCTGGCTGGGACCTCACTGCAGTACCAAGCTGGAAGTAGATCACAGCAAGGTCATCCTCGAGACAATGGACCTCCTGGTCATTTAGCAGCCCCTTCCCTGCCCCTCCCAGCTCCTGGTCAATGTTGTCCAGGTTCTTCTTGGCTAAGTCGGCCTCTTCAGCAGAAGCACTTCCACCCAGATAGGAGCAGATACCTTGGACAACAACCCTCATGGTTTGCATGTATCCCACTGGTTCTAGAACCTTGCCAAACATAGCCATGGTTGCAAAGCTATTGTATGACCTTTTGTTTGACCTGTGGGAAGACAAAACAAATTATACATGGCATTTACTTTATAGCTGACATTACAGATGGGAAATATAAGGTTAAAGTAAAGAAAATCACCCATTGATTAATCGAATTAATACAGACTTTTGGAGCTTACAAATTTAGCTTACCTTTCTGTGTGCAGGTAAATGTGTATGGAGCGACCTTCACCATTTCGTCCCTATTTATTCACTCTCTAGAATAATCAGTAATCTGATAAACATATCTCCACATCCCACAGTTGGTAAGAACTCAAGGAGGCTCAAGTGGCAGAACAGAAAAGAGGGCCAGGCCCATTCATTCCATTCATTATAGTCATGTCCACGTGACATATTATTAAAATTGTAGGATTTTAAAAAGGTTTAAAATACATTTTCAGCGAAATAACATATTAAAATGAATTTCGCCATCAAATAAAGTCCATCTGGCCTTCAGTTGTACTCCCAGGTGCTAGGCGGCAGCCGCAGCAGCATGTTATGTTCCTACCATCGAAGTAGAAAGGCACAAGTAAACAGTTTCCGCAATATAACGGAAATGGCGCCAAAATCGAATTTGTTGTGAGGAAACTATAATGTGTAAACAAGCGTTATATTATACAACGATTTCACCATTATCTATATAAGTCAAAATGAACTCTTCTTCGCGTTTCTTTGCAAAGTTGCGAAACCTAGCAGTATCACTGGAGACCGAAACTGCGAGTCTTCAGCATGTACATCAACATTTTGACTCAGATGATGGTCAGTGACTCAGGCTGTTTGATGTACTCTGGCGTCGTTGAAACGACCATGTTGTGCATACATGCTAACTTCTACAGTATATTGTTTTATATCCATGACAATTTTTATAGTATAACATCATTTGTTGTGTATGTATTTGAAATCAGGTCTAGTTGTCTGTTTCCGTTTTAATGAATTCACTTAACCCGAGCGATTCAAACTGTAGGTAGCGTTATCCAAGGCAAGGTAACGAAAGTGTTTATTTTTGCCTGACTGTCCAGATAACACCGTCGAAGCTGCTGTGCGAGTGTTGCATGAGTTGCATTCGGAAGTCAGGGGTCTTAAGGTAATTTTGATAGCGACTGTTTACAAAGTGTTTTTTTTTCATCGCAATTTTGACTTTTTCTTTATACATGCATTTGTCTGACAACATCCGGTGCATTTATTATTGCATGAGTACTTTGCATTCATCATCAGGCTCAAGTCCAGGATCAGTTTGTCAATCTAAAGGCTGGAGAGAGTGATATGAGGCGCTTCATAAAGGCCTGCATGTTGCTAAAGCAAAAAACAACCGAAGACATCCAGAGACTGCAGCAACACTGTGAAAAATATGGCTACCAAGCTCCTAAGACCCAGGGGAATTTAGGTAAGTAACAATCCAAGGACATGAACCATGTAGTTACAGTTATGACACAACCAGATGGGATATTTCAAGCAGCTACTCCTTTTGGACTATTGAAGTGTGTCGCTATAATTATCTCATATCGCATACAGTGTCACACTTCACTATAATTATAATGACACACTTCCATAAAGCCCAATGGGGCTACATTCCTTCTGGAATAGCTAGCACTGTAGTGAGAATGCTTGCCACTATTTGAACTGTCTGTGGTAAATATATTCTTATTCCCTGACTTCTTTTATTTGGTTGTGTTTATGTGTTAATTGCACCATTTGTGATCTATTGTGAATCTCAGTTATTGAGAAAATAAAATGTATAATTTACGTAGATACAACTATTATTTTAAATATAGTAGATATACTAATGTGGAAATACGTTGGCTGCAATGTCTCAAAGAAGATGCAGCAGACAAAAGTGAGGAAAAGGAACATGACAAGGAAGGAAGTGATGAGGAACAGGAAGTTCTCCCCCATACGCCACCGCAGATTCCACCTCCGCCTGCTATGGACCCTATGCGCACCCCCCAGCTCTCCGACTTTGGCCTGTCAGAGATACACCTGAATAAGGTTTTGAGTGAAACAGAGTTTCCCTCTGAGGCAGCCCCAATATCTGTGATGACATTCCCTCCACCCTCACAGTACTTCCAGCCAGCAATGCCCAAGACACCCAAATGTATGTTGCGCATGGATGAAGATGACGACCCATTGACTCCTTGCATTGGTGACTTTGGGATTTCGGAAAACACCATGTCTTTCAACAACGATTTCACTATGGACTTGAGAAGCAAGAAACAACAAAAGACCAACCGGTGTGTGTGTGTGTGTGTGTGTGTGTGTGTGTGTGTGTGTGTGTGAGCACATGCACTTATGTAGGTGTCAGCTTATTTGCCTGTGTGTGTTTACTTGATACATTCCAATCACTGCTTATGTTACAAGGAAATAAATGGCCCTCTTTTTTCCGTCAGTGCACCTGGCGTAGGAGTTATGCCACCTAAGCCTTTGCAGAGTCTCTCTACTCCATCACCAAATTCTGTCATGGACAGTATGGCTAATAATAACGGTAAATACTGCATCCCTAGACTATAAAATATATTCAAAGCTTCGTCAAAATAATCGAATGAGAAGTCGTTGTGAATGTTTATGTACATTTTTCTCTGTTTTACAGATATTATGGAGTCACCTGAACCACCTGTGTTTTGCACCCCAGGTTTAAAAATATCAAAGACAAAGGCTTGCTCCCCCCTCCCTACACAAGGACAGAAGAGCTTTGGGACCCCATGTTACTTTGACAACCAGCAAGCTACCCCTGAGATTCCTGCTTTTCAGACCCCTTACGTCAACAGACTACTCAGCAAAAGAATGGTAATTACAATATTTACGTCTGATAAGAACATCCATGTTCGAGATATTAAGCATCTATGTTTAGTTTGTTTATCTATTTGGTGATCAATGGGTTATATTTTGTCAAATGTAAATTGTCTTGGAAGTATACATATTATATTTAAAAAAAATCGTTGTTTGAAGGATGGAAGAGAGGTTGCGCCTACTGAAACACATCAACAAGCCCACCAATTTGAACTTCCAACCTCTAATAGAGGCAATGAAACTGCTTGGGAATATAAAGTTCCAGACCTGTCAAGCAGCTGTGGAGAAGACAAGCACACACCAGAGACGCCAAACCTAGGGTCAATTTTGGTTCCATCTCTACCTAATGTAAGCAGCAGTTACTACAAAATCCTTGGTTTGACCACAATTGACAAACTAATTTTGTGGTTGAACAAATATAAAATTTTATTTGGCTGCTTACATTGTCAACATTTTTGTACACCTATGTCATTGCACACTTATGTTTTAATTGCTTAGTAAGGAACTTAAAATTCTAAATGTGTTTTCTTTGATGATGAATGTACTAAATCAAGTGTACTAAATCAAGTGTGTCTCTTGTCTCTAGAAGAGTGCAAAGGTGAATAGGGCAGATCTTGAGTGTACAAGAGGAGCCAGACAGGCCCCTATTCCTACCATAGAACTGGACGATCCAACCGAGGACTTTAACCTAGGGACCCCAAGAGTCAGAGGTGACGGTTACCCAGACCCTGGCACCCCTGAAATGCCTGATCTGAGCTCTGTCACTCAGGACATATTTAAAGTGAGTCAACCAAATAAAATGTCTTATTTATTTACCAACACTTAGTCTTAGCTGTGTGGGCATACATTCTCAATACAAGTATGAAACACAGGGCACAATTCACATACAGTGTAGTGTTTTTATAGATGCACAATAGTTCTACATTACACAAATGTAGTTATGCATTGATCATTCAGATTATATGCATTTGTAGGCAATTGTATGTCTACTAGTTGTATTATGTTTTCAATGTGCTAGTCATAGGGACGTGTTTTTTGACAAATAGTTTATGTAAAGTAGCCTCTGTATTTCCTTTTGTAAAGTATGCAAAACATATTTTAATTTGTAATGTGGTAAAAAGTGCAGGTGGTTGAGTAGAAGCGGGTTGCGGATGGCTTTCCCGAAGTTCCATGTATGCTAAAAGCATGCTTTACAATGCCAAGACTTACTGGTATTTAGTGAAAGGTCCACTAATAACTACCATGATGCATAATTGTAGGAAATATATACATAAATAAATTATACAAATGCACTTAGTGAATGTGTGCACCTACCCTGTGTTATTTTGCCTGATTAACATAAACAAATGTGTTGTAGCTTGTCTCACAGTCCCGGTGTAAGAAATCAAGTTCAACTATAATGCAGCCCCAACCAAAACCATCAGGAAAAGAAAACAGGTAAAAGAAAACTACTTTGTGCCAGTTAATAAACACACTGAAAAAGCCATACCTTTCTGGATTTAACATGAGTTTACAGAGTTTTTTTCATTTATGGGCTGATTGTGTTATGGAGGTAGACAAGTTAACACAAATGACTACAAAAGTACATTTGTTTAGGATTTGAATTAAAACCTTCAGGGAATGCAGTGAAGTGTCTTGATTATTGCAGGGCCCAGAGTCTCCCCCTGGTGTCAGAGAAAGAGTTCCTAAACTTACCTAGCTACATGAGACAGGTGCCTCTATCAGGCCTCAACCAGGCCATTCAGAAGATCAACAGTGCTGTAGCCCTGCAACATTACGGTAAGAGGTGGTTCATTTTGCTTACACAGCCTGTACTCGACATAGGTAAGGCATACATTTTGCCTTGTCAATCGAGCTATACACTTTATTTTACGGACCTTCTTGCTAATTTAACCCATTTTCTAAATAATAATTACATGCACTGAACAATATGACTTAATGTGTAATATATTGAAGACCTTTGATAGTTTAATCTGGTCAATATCAAAGAACTCTTAAGGCTTTCCCTTGGTTTCATCATGGCTTTTGTGAGGAGTAATTGTCTTGATATTCATTATTTGATTCTGTGCTGCCTTCTACAGGGGGAAGTGCAGGCTTTCAAATGGAGGAGCTAAAGAAAATAACAGAACTGAGCACCAAGGCTCCTTTGTATTTCCTGTGTCTGACCGCACTTAAAAGACTGGAACATGTGCAGGGTGTAGGAGCCAATGTCATATACAAGATCTTCTCACATGCCCGAGTCTATGGCAGCTCTGAAAGTGGGCACTTCTAACTCTTCAAACAGAAAATTGGATGCCAGACTCCCATCACCACCTGGATAGACTATCTTGACAGGCTTGAACCCTGGCTTATAAATATATAATGTAACAAGATGAATAGCTAATTATCAAAAATCTTTTCATAATTTTATCATAAATTGAAAAGGTTTACATGCGTAATCATTGATTTACACCTTTGTCTTTAAGCGAAACCAGCAAAGCGTAATGTCTATTTAAAGTCAATAAAAATTTAAGCAAAGCAAAACTGGGGCTTTCACTATTTGATTACCAAAGGTCTACAATAATAAAGAGTATCTAGTATTCTAAAAAACTGAAATTGTAAGAAAATAAAAGCTTAATTTACAGGATTTGCAAAACATAAAAAATAAATCATACTTAAATGGATGTATTTTGACATTATCCACCTATTGTCTAAATTTGGCAGATATCCAACATTAATCTTTACGCAATACAGAAAAACAATTTCTGATAGCATATGCACTCTATGGAAAATAATACGTAGTATGTGTGGGGAAAAAGCTAATTGGTTTCCATCAGGTCAATATGGTTTCATGCACTACTGCGTTGCTCTATAAGGTGGGCTGATAGCAATGTCCAAGAGGTCACCTATCTGGAAAGGTTGCGACTGTCATGACATCATCGGCACTCTTTCGACCAAGCACTCTTGCCAAAGCCTTTCACTCTAAAAGGATTCACATCAGCAGAGTCGGTTAGGTTGTAGATTAAGAACTGTATGGTCTGAACTAGCATGCAAAGCTATGAATGCCAGTCAGTCATCTACCACATCAAGTAATAAATCAATCAAATAGATTAAATATCTAAAAGCAGTTCAATATCAGGTTTCTGTGGTGTCCCTAACAATTAGCCTGCTAATGAAGGTATCAAATAATTTCACTACTGCTGAATTGGCCTTATATAGACGAAATAACTTTGTTTACAATCTGTTACAATTCAATGTTTTGAATCTTTCAAACGTTACCAGTAACCCAGCCTTGCAGGGTCAGGGTAGACTAGGGAAAAGCCAGTGTGTCTCTTTTCTCCTGGCTTCAGGATACACTTCCTACACAAGACCGGTAAGTTCCTCTAGAGTTGTATCTACACAGAATATAAATCATATGGGACGTATTAATAATAACCGTTTTAATCTTGCATTAAATGCTTTACCAGGTGTAAATGTGAAGTTCGCTTGATGGAAGATTCCCGCTTGCAAACTCCTCCCATCTATGATGTCTGTCATTGTAGTAAAACATCTACAGTGGACAGATCCGTTAAGACCAAAATATTTTTTTGCTATGTTAATGCTAGAAAAAAATTTGCACAGTAAATGTATTGCAATCTATTGAATTCATTGTATTCATTGTATTGAATTGGGTGATGATAGTGTGAATCTGATTGGGTAGAAAGATAGGTACCACTAACCCGATAACGTTGCTGTTATGCACGAATCTGTTATGCAAAGTTTAAACGATGGTACTTGTATCGATATAGAATGCGTTTGATACACGGAACGCAAACCGCTGGAAGATATCGACAAGCAAAAAGACGTCGGTCACTTTGGCAAGCCGAAATTAACGCACTGCTTGAGCAAAACAGCTAGCCTTATACCTTTTATCTGACCACTGGTTTTGTAGGTTCTTTCTTTATTTCCTCGTGTGTAACCCATGATTCCACTGCCATATTTGAGATGGAATAACTTTTAAATCCGCTACAACTAAAGGCTAAAGTAAAATTGGTTAATTATTAGGCCTATGAAATGGGCGCGGACATGTGACGTCATACTTTTTGTCTTGGAAGAAGAAAAAAAATCACCTGGCCAATCACATGCTCTAAGCAAATACTCAGGATTCTGAAGATGACGACAAAAAACTAGCGTGTTTCTTTAGTCGGCAACCATTTTGGGAGTCAAATACCTATTTATATCACTACTACATGGTCTACATCTCAACCCTTTTTTGTGTCTTTACTATGGTGCACACTTGTGTGGTGTCTGGATGTAGGAATAGAAGGACGCCAGGCACCACATTATCATTTTATCGTTTTCCACGCGACCCAGATAGAAAAAAACGCTGGATCGCTGCAGTGAACCGAGAGGGATGGGTACCAAACGACGGCAGTAGACTCTGTAGTACACACTTCATCTCAGGTACGCAGACTACCTTGTCAAGGGATCTGCACCAAATACTACACTTTAATGTGAACATTATCCCTCTTATAGTCATATAGTCGTAATTCAATAACTTATAACTCAATTTAGTTGAATGTTTAATCAAGTTTAGGTAATTAATTATAAGCATAGATATATTGTTAACTTTCGCCCCTTTTCTACTTTGTTTCTTATCTATTTCTCTTTTCTTTCAGGTAAACAAGTAAAGAACCCTCGTTCGGCAGATTATATTCCCTCTGTATTCACTGCTTCAAGTATTTCTCCAGAGATGAAGGGAACTGAGGCCTTTGAACTCCTGGACAAACAAGAAGCACAAGTGGAGGCTGCGAACGCCCTGCTTTTTCTTCAGGCCCAGGGCAGGTCTCTGGGTGTATTGGGTCAGATCCAGCAGAACCATGCAGAGGAGGGTGCAGCTTTGTCATTTACCAGTGATGATGATGATTTGGAATCTATACGTTACAGCACAAGCAATGAAGGAAAGACACCCAGGAGATCAGAGGATTTTACCAAATTTGAAGAAATGCTCCAAGCTTTGAAGAAAGAGAACCAGGTCCTCAGGGAGTCTGTGGAGAAGATGTCCCTCTCTGAGACATATCTTAGGAATGACCCAGAGAAGGTGAAATTCTACACAGGCCTGCCCAACTACTTTGTTTTTGAAACAGTGATGTGGCTTTTGGCGCCACATATGGACGGGATAAAAAACATGAAGCTTTCAAAGTTTCAGCAACTACTGCTGACGCTGATGCGCCTTAGGCTGGACCTCAAGAACCAGGACCTGGCCTACCGCTTTGGCGTAAAAGTCACCACAGTCACCAGGACGGTACACAGGATGGTCAACATTATGTCCACTACGCTAGTGCCCACGGCTGTTATCTGGCCCTCCCGAGTGGAACTCCGTAAAAACCTCCCTGCTGCCCTACGCTTCTCACACCCAGACTGCGCTGTTATCGTCGAGTGCTTCACAGTGCCATTTGAAAAGCCATTGTCTCTAAGGAACCAGCATTCACCCCAAGGCGAGGGACCTAACACGTTAAAGTACCTTATAGGCGTTGCCCCGCAGGGTGTGGTCACCTTTGTATCCAAAGGAGCACAGGGGAATATAAGCGACAAAAGCCTGGCGGAGGCATGCGGCCTTCTGTGCAAACTCCTCCCAGGAGATGTGGTCCTGGCAGACCGAGATCTGGATATCGGTGAGTCAGTGGGTGCTCGTGGAGCCTTGCTTCATATCACTAGTCTACACACCGAAGACACTGGAGATCGAGAGAACTGTAATGGGACCTCCGTGCTAGCTGAAGCTGCCTTAGAGAGGCTAAGCGTTCATAGGCACGTGGAGAAAGTAATCTCCATGGTGAAGCAAAGGTACTCCATGCTGACTGGTCCCGTTGAGAGCCCTTTCACAACTACTGATCGCACATCGAACCTCACCACTTTTGATAAGATCGTGCAGGTCGCCTGTGCCTTAAACAACCTGTGCATATCTGCTGCTCCACTAGAGTGACATGGAACTATGCTGCTTAATACATTAAAAATATATTTGTTGTTGTTATAAAGGCAAGTAGCCCACTCAATAGCCTATTACTATGTCCTGTGCCTACCCAATCTCACAAGATTCAGGCATAGGCCTACTTGCTGCAGGGGAGAAGGGTAAGGATTTGCTGGATTTCTTTGTGATTCATATGGTTATGTCTATAAATGATATTGAGGGAGTAGCATTATGCATTAATGGTGCTCTGTGCTTATGTGGTGTCATTGAGAACGACAAATTGTTCTTTAAATGAAAATTAAGAGTTAAACTCAATAATGTGCATATTTTTCGTTTAAAGTGTGCATTTGGTTGCAGTTTGTACCATGATTGTATTGCTAAACATCACAAATGTTTGTTTCAGTAACAACGGGTAAGGGGAAGAGAAACATACTCTGGGTGCCTTAATGCTGGTACTGTTTATTAAAAACAACCCTCACTTGCAACAAACCTTTACATTTATTTACACATTGCACATATCCTTATTTATACGTTCAATAAATGCCTCTTCTTCTTGCACACGTCTATTACTAAACTACTATAGTCTTATAGGGCTTCTCTAAAAGTAATTTAAGATTAACACAGACAACTAAATTGTTAATCGCATCTATTTGAATGACAATTAATCGTCAACAAAAATGTCATGATCGTGACATGGTGTGTTCTATCAATATCAAATTATCACATTATGTCCCTGTGTGTTAATCTGAAGACATGCACTACTATGTCCTGAATGTAAGAAATGTTAGTTTTTCTTAAGATTATTTCCACTTTATTTGTGCTGAAATGTACTATATATGAATGATGTCATTGTTGTGGCTATACAGTTTTTTACTTCTCTTTTGTAGTCCCCCCCCCCCCATACTTCTCTTTTGGTTGTTATCTTTGGCTTTTATAATGATTATTCTGAGTGAAAAACTGAATGCATGTATGTTATTGATTCCATTCTACTTTTGTTTGTAGTCTGTACTTTTGCTTGTAATAATAAAAAAAGTTATGCAATGGGAAGATGCCTTATCCATGAGTAACACATTTGCCAGTGTTTGTGTATGCTTGCTCGTCCACACGTTTAAACTAGCGAGGATTCTAGTTCAAATGTGGGACAGTGGTGAATTTTTTTTTTTTACTTTATTTTACCTTTTTTATACCTTTTTAATTTATACATTATATCTTATATTGAATAATTTTGGTTCAAGTTACAAACAGTTACCTTGTATATGCTGGGCAGGAAACGTATTCCTAGGACTTGGCCTATTTTTCTGTCAAGATATTGGGTTACACAAAGATTTGTTCAACATGCAGCATTGTAATAAAATGGAATGATTTTTCATTACAGCAAATTTCATTGAGGAAGCCCCTCCCTAGGAGTATACAGTGCTGACGTGCATTGGTCCGTCACGTGATCTCTGGAATGTTAACAATGCATTAAGTGTCCAACTTCGTACTGCATTCTAACTTTGCCTATGGAGTTCGGAGAAAATGGAGTCTCTTATGATATTAACTCAGGCCCATGAATAAAGAGCACCGTACACACAATAGTTGGGTTGTAGAACGTCCAAGGATTCAATATTAAGTTTCGGAAAACGATTTGTTCTTTTGGATTTACGCTCTAAGCAAAGTTATTTATGCCTTCCATCACATGGTAAGTTTAGTCAACATTTTTTGGGGCGAATTGTAACTGTACTATTGAGGAAACATTTAAGAAGAGTTTTGAAACCAAAAGGCAGCGATAGAATGCGTTTGGTTTTACCAAATGTGATCAAATTTATGACTGTGGGGGACCGCTGGGACTAAATTCTCCCTACATTGGAATGTCGGAGCTGCTCCAGTGGAGCTGCGTTTCCCAAATCGGCCTAACCAAATCCTTAAAATGTTGAGTAGGCCTCACTGCACTATTAAACGAAAACCTGAACACAAATAGTCCAAAAGTAAAATATAATGCTTTTTAAAAGAATTAATCCGTTATAACGGCATTTATCTTAACGCAATCACTCATACGCCTGAAGTAAACATGTTCGAGGCATACGTTATGTGTTCAAATAATGTATCTAGAAATTGATTGCAAAGTTGGTTAATAATGTTTGTCATAGGATTTACAAAATGTTGTCCAGTTAACTGTCTGGTTATCTTTTGTAGCCTACATTTTACATTTTTAATTAATTTCCTTTTTCATATAATTTTGCAAAAGAATATGAAGAGAGTCAATCCAGTTACGCTTCTTATTATGCTGGTCTGTCATTGCTGTTTATTAGCTTTAAATAGCTGCAGCAAGGTACAGCTTCATAAAGCCATGTGTTTCACTCGGGTGTGCCAGCAGAGGTGCAAGGTAAGGAAGACCCGCCCTCTTTTGCTACGAACGTTGTCGGACTCGTCAACACAACAAAAGTTCTGTTATAACAAAATTATAATGACAATATCCTGTTCAATTCAGTGTTTTAATTCCAGACACAACTTGGGAAGTGGCATTTGATATTAATTGAAGAGTTTGATAGGCTACTTATATAACTGGTGTAAATGCATGGTACCCTAATTGATATTCAAGGGAATATTATATTGAGTGGGTTGGACACAAAGTTTCACTCTACGTTTAAGTATTTTACCTCTTATATAATTATGAAGTATAGTGAGCAGTACTTCATTTAGAAGATCAAGTATAGGTAAATCATTATAGGAATATTTGGGAACCCCTACTGGATACCTAGATGCATTGTGGTTTAGACTGGATCAAAGACCAGTCAATGTTTAATGCTAAGAGGCCTATGCTGTCCAGTTCAGGTAAGATTCCACTCATTGTGTATGATATATTTTTTTGTTGTTGATTTATTTTTGGTCTGCTGTGCCCGGTGATGCTATGGTATGAGTCGTCTTGTTGTTACTTGTGCAATGGAATGCTATCTGGTCAGATCCATATCTTAAAACATTACCAGAACTGAGTTTGAGATTTTGGAGATTGTGCAACTGTTGTTGTGGAACTTGAGCATACCATTTTAAAGCAAATGTTTGTCAAAGAAATTGTGGCAAAGTTTTTACAGCAAAGGCTGTAACCCAAAATTATAGTAGGACAGTGTTTTTAAAGCTCAGCTCAGGGTTTATAAAATTTCTTGGAAACTCCACCTTCAATCAAAGTGTACCAATGTTAAACAGGTTCTTGTGCCTCATGTCAATATTCTGCATGGTGTGTGAATTGTTGCATTTCCAAATGTACCTTGTGGGTAGACCTTAATAAAGGGAACTTTCTTTTATTGCATTGACGTACAAAGTGGCCTACAATGCTCTCTTCTCTGTTTCTGTGTTCTTTATTGGGTGTCTCAAGTAATTTTACATTCAAGTGCTAAGGGAAGTTGTATCTTATTTGCCTTTATTTAGTTTGCAATGCTTTACAAAGTTAGCCTTTTTGTAGTTTGGCAACCAATTGGGGAAAATGTAATGAATAGTTGAGACTGTTTTATAATCAGTCACAGCAATCGATTTAGCCACACAGATAACGCCAATTGGCATAGATAAAGGCCTATATGCAGACTAAACATGTTTTCTAACTGTCTGAAGGGTTTTCTTGCAGAAACATCCGTAGTGTAAATATGTACCATGTTAAAAACTTAACTAGCTGGGAATTCATTTATCACTTTGACCATGTGCTCTGCCTTGAGACTACAGTATCATACATCACAACACTATTTTCTAAAATCTATTATGTTACAGAATTCCACACCAATAACATATCGTTGGTGTGTGATTTTAGAGTACCATGTGAGGTCTGTGTGCCGAGACACGTGCCTCTCTCACATCATCCATCCTTCCCCAGAGAGCTGCAATGCCTGGTCGAAATGCAGACTATGTTCCTCCTGAAAAAACTTAATTTTCTGAAATTCTCTGATCACATGGAAACATTTTAAAACCATGGGTAACTTGTATGCAGCTAACTTAGCCAGTTAGCTATACAGCTAACTTAAGACAAACTTAACAAATGGACCATGCATTGTGACTTGGGCCATACCCTGACTGGCTGAAACGCAACCTTAATATGTCCTTTCTTCTTTCTTTTTTTCCCGTAGGAACAAATTGGCATAAGAATGATTTGGGGTAAAGGCGCCCCTATGTCCGCGCCATGTTTCTCAGGATGAGGGAAAATGTGACCCCTCAATGGAACACCAATAGGATACTCCCATTAGATTCAGCTGAAACGGGCTTAACGGAAACAACAACAAAAACAAGACATTCGACATACGTTAGTGGATTATACCAAATATATTCAACAGAAAACTTATTTACCTAGGTTGGAAAAATCTAGTACTGTAGAAACGGTGTAAGTGTGTGTGTGTGTGTGTGTGTGTGTGTGTGTGTGTGTGTGTGTGTGTGTGTGTGTGTGTGTGTGTGTGTGTGTGTGTGTGTGTGTGTGTGTGTGTGTGTGTGTGGGGTGGGTGGGTGGGTGGGTGTGTTGGAGTAGTAGACCCAAACAGGGGAGCTACAGTGCCATGAGGCCAAAGACATTCCCTGCTGCCCCATATGTAGGCAATACACGCCAGCGCCTCCAGGAGATTAAAGAGGGCCTGAAGCAGCCTGCCAAGCTGGTGAGCCAGGCCCTTCATGGGGGCAGTTCGCGGAGTGAGGGTGGCCGGGGGGCTGACAGCAAAGGCAAAGACACTGGCAGTCGTCAGCAACAACTTCGGCCTCCACAGAAGTTCAACAACTACCAGAGTGCACTCAGAGAGATCCGCAAATCTCTCATGCCCTTTGCCAATGAGTCTGGTCCGTCTTCAGGGTCCGTCCATCCAGCAGGAGCTGGGGATGTCAACAGACAGATGCTGCTGGAGCTGGTCAATGCCGGCTGTGATCAGGTGAGAATGTGTCAGTGTGAGAGAGCATGAATCGATGAAAAGGATTTTATGGATGTTTGATGGTTCAATAGAACATTCGTTCTGCATTAGTTTGTATTATTTATGAATTTGTGTCATATCGTAGTTTACTTGGTTGAAGAAATATTTTGCATGAATCATTGAGAGAGACTGGAAATATTAACTGTTTGTAAACCTTTTACTACATGGGGTTAAACCTATCTGTCAGAATATATAAATCCCGAGCATAATTTATTAATGAAGTTGGAACGCCCTCTAATATGCAATACAGTACAACCTTTCTCTGCCAAGAGTTCTGTGCATGAGTAGTTGCATAATCTGGATGGAGAGCTGATGTTGAAATAGTTGCTGAATTTTTTGTTCCCGTTTTGTTCCCTTCATCCTTGTGGAGCGAGCTGGTGGGGGATAAACTCCATCCCAGTGGGAAGTGGAGGGGGAGTATGTTTCCGTTTGGAAGTCATGCTGACTCACACACTCACCTTTCTCCCAAGCTCCACTGAGCTTGCCTTCCATCGTTACAGAAGGATGTATTACATACTTAAATTATAGTTGATATGTCTAGATTGCAAGTCATCTTCTATTCACCCTAGTTCTTATAACTTGTAAAACAAGGCAGCACCTTTTTTAAACTGATATGTTAGATTCAAGGCAGCTCACCAAAAGCCCTAAACAAAAAATTCTGGAAAATTGGTCTTGGTGACAGGTTGTAGGATTAGGACTTTAAACCAAACCCTCCCTGGCTGAGATTTAAGGTTCAGCACATTGCCTCTAATAAAAGCAGAGAAGCACACTGGTGGTGCTAGACTGAAGGATTGGCCTGGGGACAGCCCCTGTGACAGCACATTGGCATGTAAAGAATGTTCAGCTCAAGCCCATGCACAACACTACCCAGAAATCGTCCACATTGCAGTTAGAATTATGAGCTCTTCAGGCAATGACAAACACACAGCGAGGTTAAACAGGGAGACCGAGCCAAATTGATTTTTACAGAAGATAAGAACCTCTGCTGAGATGGCCTTTAGTCTTAATTGTGTCCTCAAACATAACTGTCCTAGGTGTTTGTTTAAATTCAATTGAAATGTATCTGCCATTTTAACATGCCTAAATAAACAGCAAGAGTGCAGCTGCACATGGGCTCATCTCCACCATGTTTGTTATCCTCACTTCAGACTGTAGATGCCAGGGAATGAATACTACCACATTTTTAATTTAGGCTTCATTACTACAAATATAAATGTATTTTCGACAGCTAATGTGATTAGGCTAGTGTTACAGAAAGTCCTTTGATCTGAAGGTTTGTAAGGTCTACTTGAACTGTACAGATATATATATATATATATATATATATATATATATATATATATATATATATATATATATATATTTACTCTTTAAATTGTTTTGAAAAGTTAAATGTAAATGTATGAAGTCAGCCTTAATGGCTGTAGGCTGTGTCACAGCAATTGATGCAGCATGGGTCAAATTGGGATAGGTTGACCTTATTAGCACCATGCTGTGGTGTGGGATTGGTATTTGTTGGTTGTGAATGGGCCAGACCGAAGGCGTTCATTTCAATGCAAGCAGGAAGTGGACATTCAATGGCAGAAGGGTGGAACAGTTCCTTAGTGTCGCCACAGAGAATGTGTCTGGCTGCTTCGCCTCTCTTCCATCATTCTGTCTGTCTGTCTGTTGTCTGTTACCCACCGTATATATCTGCTTTCATCATTTTAATTTATGGTATACTCCTTTTTTACCTGTTTATGTTTTGTCTCCATTCCGTTATTTCAGTGTTGTTATGGAAATATATTTTGATACCTGGCTTTATGTTGTTACCTAGTTCATAGGATAAAACATGAAACATGCTAAAGCTGAGGCTATTTGGGATAACAACCCAAGTTGGCCCTTCATCACCTATTTGGTGTTTACTGAGAAGAATCCTTAGATGTTAACAACCATTACAACTGTCTAGCAACTTAATCTCCTCTGCAGTTCTTATTAAATATGGGACACCATTTCTGTCGTACACATTCCATAGCAGTAATGGCCGATCTATAATGTTCCCTGGAGTCTTGGACACACCTCTCTTGATACAGCCCTGGGTCTTCTGGCCTGAGTCTTATCAGCAGCCTCCTCCACTGACCACAAATTACAGAGCAATGCAGCGTGTTACATAATCACTTTAAAGGAGGAAATGTTTTGGTGGGGGAACAAGGGGGCTGGAGGCGGCGGGATGGGAGGAGGGCTGCCAAAAAGCTCTCTCGCTCCCTCCCTCTCCTCTCTATCTTTCTCTTTTTACTCTTTCTCTCCCAGACTCCTTTTCTCTCTCCGACTCACTTTCTCTTTCCTTTTTTCACCCTCCGTGCACAGTACACCAGTTACTCTTGTACAAAGGGTAGTATGAAAGGCTTGGCAGAAATTGAATGCACACTCAGCATTTTAAAACGTTTTATTTGTGTAAGTGATCAAACATGGCTGCCATTTAAAACACCCAACAGGACGTGCTAAGACATTGCGTTTGTGTATTTTTCTACATGTTAGTGCAAGCACATGCATGTGTTCTTGTAGTTGGTGGCATGTTGGGAGTATAATGGGGGAGCATATTTTATATTGTTTTGAAATGCAGAACATGTTTCTGAGAGAGAGAGAAAACCATGCATCATGTGGAGAAGTGTGGAGGCTGTGGTATTAAAGAGGACAGAAAGGAAGGAAGAAGAGGGAAATAGTTGTTTGGTCATTTTTACGTCCCTGTGTCTATCTTAGGTCATTGTGTTCATCCAAACACAGCTTAACACTGTCCTCTCCATATGGCTCTCATTTCTCAGGGTCCCATGGTGGAATGTGTTTCAGAATCAGGTCAAAGTGAAAACTAATATCAAAAACAGCGCTCTTTCTCTCACTTTTTTCACTTTCTTACTTTGGTTTTCTCTCTCTCTCTCTCTCTCTCTCTCTCTCTCTCTCACACACACACACACACACACACACACACACACACACACACACACACAGTCGCACTGAGCTCAGCACAATGGTTCTTGCTGGTTTATGTCGCTATGCCATAACCATGTTTGAGTGTGCGCCTTGACCTACTGCAAGGAATACTGTATTTGTGTGATTCCTCCGTGTTTTGTGTTGGTCCTTCATGAGAGAGGGAGAGAGAGGGAGAGAGTGAGAGAGAGGGAGAGGGAGAGGGAGAGAGAGGCAAACAAACAGTGAAATATTATATGCTTGGGATAATACTGAGGCTTGTGGCTGTAACCGTTATGACAAGAGTGTAAATGTGGCAGTGGGTATTTTATTCTTGCAGCCACAAAAGACAAAGAATATACAGGCAAGACACAAACAAAACAGTGACTTTAACAGCATTAGTAGGAAGGGAAGAAAGACCGACAGTTGCACCTAGAAATTTAGATACCGATTTCCAAATAGCTAGAATTTTTTGCTTCCTGGCCTTTGGAATGTTGGGAACATCTGTCGCCATGACAGCCGGGGTCAGGGCTGGAAGAACCACCAGGCCTGTCCACAGCCTACTCCACCCAATGCCTTAAACAGACACACACACACACACACACACACACACACACACACACACACACACACACACACACACACACACACACACACACACACACAGACAAATGTGCACACAAAGAAGTGAAAGGGAAAGACTGAGAAGAAGAAGAGGTATATGAAAAGTGTTGGAATTACAGAGGAAGACCCAGAGAAAGCAGGCATGTAGGGAGCGAGAGAAGGAGGAGAAGGTTTTGACTGAAACAGGCGATGCTGTAGTATTGCCAGGGAACCTGGTTAGCCAGCGCACTCCTTTAGCTACACTGGAATTTAATACAAAAATGCAGGCCTCGCACTAATAGTGACCATAAACAGACATAGAGTGTTTATACTCTGTTTCCTGTGTGTGTGTGTGTGTGTGTGTGTGTGTGTGTGTGTGTGTGTGTGTGTGTGTGTGTGTGTGTGTGTGTGTGTGTGTGTGTGTGTGTGTGTGTGTGTGTGTGTGTGTGTGTGTGTGTGTGAGAGAGAGAGACGAGAGCGGGATGTTTGGCTTTGTGTGTGCATCTATAAATGTATGTTTTTAACCTGTTAGGCGGTTAGAGTACACCTGTGCCGTATACTTTAGTCTTGGTTTGTGCGAATGCACTCTCCTGGGCACACAAAAATTTGACGTGTACAATGAATCTGCCTTTTCCTGGCTGTAAGGGTTGAATGTGCTCAGGTTTGTTATCGAGCCCTATTCTGAACCATATTTGTGTTTTATCATTCCTGAAAACAAGAGTGCCCTGCCATTCTCAGTGTTAGCAATAAGGGGCATTGAAGGTGTTTTTTTGTCAGTATACTGTAAGGATTTCAAACCAGTTCTCCTCCAATCCTATGCAAACTGAGCTATAAGGCAGGGCTTCAGACCAACATTTTACACTGGTGGCAGTGCTGCCACTCCGTTTTTCAGTTAGTGGCAGTAGCACAAAAACTGGTGGCAGCTTTTTTTTTTGGGGTATATGAAATCACATTGCTGTTTTTTCACGGTAATACTATACCGCGCAAGAGACAGATAAAGAAAGCCGCCAGTGAGTAGTTCAAAGGAGGATAATAAATAATCAAAACAACTTTTTGACTTTTGGATTTGAATAATAATAATAATAAAAAAAAAGTGGCGGCACTGCCACCAATTATTTGTTTTAGTGGCAGTGGACAGATTTTTGGTGGCACTTGCCACCAAATTGGTGGTGGTCTGGAGCTCTGCTATAAGGGTATGCAACTCAAAAACAGTTTCTTCATCTGAAATAGTTTGAAATGATGGTTGCTATTCCACTGGGAACCATTGGGGGGCATAGTGATACAACTCTCTGAACGCCTGTACTGTCAGAGTGCTAGCCTAAGGTTTGGGTTAGGATGTCTACGCAGTGAGGTCATGTGCCATTCAGGGGGATTTCATCATAGGTGTGGGTGCCCTATTTAGAGAGCCCTTAGTAGTTTATTGTTGTGTTTATGTTGTCCTACTTAACATTTTGTTTGCACTTTTTGTGTGCTCTGTATGAAAAGGACTGCATAATTAATCTGAATCCTTTTTAATGTGGCAAGTAGTTACCACATCATAGGAGTTATGTTCTTCTGAATTTGTTTTGTTCTAAACTATATTTAATACATTTGCATAGTAGTATTGATTTTTTTTGTATTTCTACAATTGGCTTAAACTGCCTCTTTTTGTGCAAACGTTTGGCCTATACGTTTTGCAAAAAATTTATTCTTGATAATAGTCTCTGTATTAGCTGTAATAGCTGTATTCCCCAGCTTTTGAATCACTGCAATTTAACCAATTCTTATTGTGATTTGGGGAAGTATGCCTGTATTGAACCTTGTTCAAGGTGACCCTCAACTGTGAAAAAGGCTATACCATAGAAAAACACTGCAAAGAAAGAACATAGAAACTTGTTGATGGTGTGTTCTGGAAATTGTCCATTATTAGGATGTGCCAAGTATACCAGAGGGCACATTGTTTGTGTGTGTGTGTGTGTATATATACTATATACATATAATGTATATGCGTGTGTATGGCCCCCTTTCTGCCTATTGTGTTATTCCATGTTGTTGTGATAGGCACAGGAAGTGACTGGTACATGACCCCGCATTGCAGAGGATGCAGGTGCAAAAAGCACAGATGCCTACATTGCCTAGTGGGCTGTCGTTTCTCATCCCCCCTGTTTGTGTTTGTTTTAATAGGAAATGGCTGTGCGTGCTCTGAAGCAGACTGGCAGCAGAAATATTGAGGCGGCTCTGGAGTATATCAGCAAGATGGGCTACCTGGATCCCCGCAATGAGCTCATCGTCCGAGTCATCAAACAGACCTCACCAGGTAACACAAACCGATTCATGTTGCTTTGTGTACTGAGAATTTATTTATCATTCATTTGTTTTCTCATTGTTTTGATTGATTACTGATCGACATGATACAGTTACAGATGATGAGCACTTTTTTCCTAAAACGGTTTTAGGAAAAGTGCATAAATAAATGATAAAAATAAACAAATTAATAATTAACTTATTTGTTTGATATGAATGATTTATGTTATGTTTTTGTTTGTTGTTGTCTTGTTCACAGGGAAAGGTGGCATGCCAAGCCAACTTGACCACCGTCCTCCGTTAGAAGCGACCAACGAGGGTGCAATGCCCCCCTACCACCAGATGGGAGCTTCTCTCTACGAGGGTGCAACCTACGCTCCAGAAGGAGAGATCCCCAGGCCATATATGGGCACGCCACCTGTCATGAATTACATGATGCCCCCCACGGGCGCTGCACAGGGCCCTGCCATGGGAAACCCCATGGGACGCCCCCCGAGCATGGGTGCCTACCCTCCTGTCATGGCCGGCCAAAGCAACTCGGGGAACCCCATGTACCCTGCTGGGGCTCAACAGAAGCCTTACCCAGGTGGAATGGAACAACACGGGGCTATGTTGAGCTACAGTGTCCCTGGCCAGCCCCTGCAGCTCCAGCCCCAGACACCAGGGGGGCCTGTCCCCGGCCCTCACTATGATTACAGGCCACGCATGATGGAACCGGCTGGCTACGGCGTCAAGAGGAGTGCTTCCTTTCAGAACAAGATGGCCCTGCCCATGGCACCTGACAACTACGTTAACATGCAGGGCAAAGGGGCGATGGGTCAGAGCGGAGGAGGAGGGTACCCCCCGAATCTCTACCTGCCGCCCCACTCCCACCCTCGCCAGGCCAGCCCAACTTCCCACCAGGTCCACATGATGTCCCGTTCCCCAGGAGGGGTAGCCCCCATGGGGCCTGACTTCTCTGACCTCCCCCAGGGCCTTATGACCCCCTCCAGAGCAAGCCTCAACCTGGACCTCTATGAGCACCTCTGGGCCGCTGGTCCCCCAGGGTCGGACGCTGCTCCCCCAGCCAGACAACCCCAGCCACAGGGCCCCTTCAGGGGGGAGGTCCGTGTGCCCAGCAGGACCAACTCCTTTAACAACCGCTCTGCACCGAACAACGCTCGTGCCAACATGGTTGCCCCCTCTGCTGCTGTCAGTAAACAAGACCCCTCCTTGGGTCTACCGAACACCATCACTGCGGTGACGTCTCCGCCCATCCAGCCGCCAGTGAAGAGCATCCGGGTGATGAGACCTGAACCCAAGACTGCTGTTGGTCCATGTCATCCTGGCTGGCTGGCCGCCCAGGGCCAGGACACAGTCCAAGAGCCCCATCCATACATCCCCGAGGAGGCCTACGTCCTGGAGCCTACCCAGGAACCCCGCTGCCCGCCACCACCTTACCCAAAAACCTTACTCATGTCTGGGGCCGCTGGCGAGCCTGGATCCCTGGAGGGTGCTGGAGCAATGTGTGGAGCCACGGCCCTAAGTGGCGCTGCAAGGTCATCACAAGGCAGCAGTGGCAGTGGAAAGAGTGAGGAAAGCCAAGTGAAGGAGAAGACCAAGCCGGGGAAGGGAGAGAAGACAGTAAAGGACAAGAAGCAGATACAGACTTCCCCGGTGCCTGTAAGGAAGAACGGGCGTGACGAGGAGAAGAGAGAGTCGCGCATTAAGAGCTACTCTCCGTTTGCCTTTAAGTTCTACATGGAGCAGCATGTTGAAAATGTGATGAAGACCCACCAGCAGAAACTTAACCGCAGGCTGCAGCTGGAACAGGAGATGTCAAAGGTGAGACCCAGACGATGGTAATCCTGTGGGGCTAGAGACCAAGAGACTATGGCACATTTGTGGAATTCTCCCCGAGGACAGCTTTTGTTTTTAACTAAAATTGTTTTCAAGATTTCTGTAGTCAGGGAGTTCATAGCTGTTTGTTTACAGAGGCTTGTACAGCGTAATGACTCCAACCTCTTGTCCTTTTGTACCTGTTTATATTGATGAACAGACTATGCATGGTTTAGACAGATTTCTGGTTATTCAAGTGATGTGCCTTGTTTGTGCTTGTTTTTTTGGCAATGTTGGACTGGCAATATGTGCTGCCTTTTGCATTATGTATTAAGGCTGTCTTTAACTTCCTTTACTTCCCCTTTCCCCCTCCCAGGCTGGCCTATCAGAGGCTGAACAGGAGCAGATGAGAAAGATGCTCAACCAAAAAGAGTCCAACTACAACCGCCTGCGCCGTGCCAAGATGGACAAGTCCATGTTCGTCAAAATCAAGACGCTGGGCATAGGTGCCTTTGGGGAGGTGTGCCTGACGCGCAAGGTGGACACGGGAGCCCTGTACGCCATGAAAACCCTCCGCAAGAAAGATGTGTTGAACCGCAACCAAGTTGCCCACGTGAAGGCGGAGCGGGACATCCTGGCGGAGGCAGACAACGAGTGGGTGGTGCGTCTCTACTACTCGTTTCAGGACCGCGACAGCCTCTATTTCGTCATGGACTACATCCCCGGAGGAGACATGATGAGCCTGCTAATCCGCATGGGCATCTTCCCTGAGCCGCTGGCCAGGTTCTATGTGGCTGAGCTAACACTAGCTATCGAGAGCGTCCACAAGATGGGCTTCATACACCGCGACATCAAACCTGATAATATCCTCATCGACCTCGACGGCCACATCAAGTTGACAGACTTTGGCCTATGCACAGGCTTCCGCTGGACGCACAACTCAAAGTACTACCAGAAAGGTGAGAGTTTGCATGGGTGTAGGGCATCATAAAGATGCACAAATCCGTGCATACACACGCAGACAACAGACTTTAAGAACCACAGTGGGCGAGACACATTTCTCTGAATATAATTTTGACATTATGAATTACAGGTCACACACTTGCCCATATACTGTATGAACTACTGCCTTGTGCCATGACCTGTTTTTGGCCTCGTCAGGCAAATATCTTGGCAACAAAGTATTACAGTTTTGTTTATATATTATATAAATTTATTCTATTCATGAGAAAACACTTTTGTATCTACTTGTTTAGGGAGTCATGTTAGACAAGATAGCATGGAGCCCAGTGACTTCTGGGACGACGTGTCCAACTGTCGCTGTGGTGACCGTTTGATGACCCTGGAGCAGCGTGCCACGCGACAGCACCAACGTTGCCTAGCACACTCCCTTGTTGGCACACCCAACTACATTGCCCCTGAGGTGTTGCTACGAAAAGGTGGGTGGGAGAAAAGGAACTGGCTATAAAATGGTTGTTGAATTGTCTATTTTATATTATTATAAATTCATATAAATGGCTTCCAAGATCCTTTTTCCAAATTGGAATAATATATTAGCTTAGTAATCTATTTAAATTTGTCTACAGGCTACACCCAGCTATGTGATTGGTGGAGTGTAGGAGTAATCCTCTTTGAAATGTTGGTGGGACAGCCACCCTTTCTGGCAGCCAGCCCAACTGAGACACAAATTAAGGTAAGGATTTTTGATGACAAACACTTAGTTGGCATTTCAGCAGTGTTTGTTAATTTAATCAGAATCTGTGTTGTTCAAGTAAAAATATTAGCAACTCCATGACATCACAACATACTAAATACAAAATACATTTGTTAAAGCATTGAGCTGCCAGTATCTAAAATCTTGGTATTTGCCAATGTGAGCAAGAATAGAGAACAAGAAGTAGCTAATCTCATAATTCAATGCCCCCTAATTTCATATTGCAGGTGATAAACTGGGAGAGCACACTGCAGGTGCCCCCCCAGGTAAAGCTGAGCCCGGAGGCAGTGGACATCATTGGCCGTCTGTGCTGCTCGGCCGAGGAGCGCCTTGGAGGAAACGGAGCCGGTGAGATCAAGGCCCATCCCTTCTTTGACCAGATGGACTTCTCCAGCAACCTGCGCCAACAGCCGGCACCCTACCGGCCCAAGATTGCACACCCCATGGATACATCCAACTTTGACCCAGTGGAGGAGGAGGGCGGTCCAGGTGCCTGGAGCGACAGTGGGGACAGCACGCGGGCGTGGGAAACCCTTTGCTCACCGCACGGGAAACACCCTGAGCACGCTTTCTACGAGTTTACCTTCCGCAGATTCTTTGATGACAACGGCTGCCCCTTCCGCTACCCCAAACCCCCGGAGGCCAGCCAAGGATGCCCATCAAGCCAAAGTGGAGCCAGAAGCATGGCCCACGAAGAGGGAGAGGAGGACGACGAAGAGGAGGAGGAAGATGATGAAGAAGAAGAGGATGAGGAAGAAGAGCAGGTGGAGGGCTGTGAGCCTGTTTATGTGTAGTATTCGAGGTAGTTTGGCCTCCAATCAACACTCCAGTCCTGAATTCCCTAAAACCCTCCCATTTCTGACTGCTCTTCTTGGAAATGTGTGTCGACACTTTCATTTGTGGGTATGAGCATACGTGTTGTATTGTGTGTGTGTCTGTGTGTGTGTGTGTGTGTGTGTGTGTGTGTGTGTGTATTCGTGTCTTTGTGTTTGTGTGTGTCAAATGTAAATTTTCAAGAAAGTGTGAGATTAAGACAGGACGACCTGACATCGGTATAACAATTCAGACACTACTGTGTGGAATGTACAGTGTGTTCAAAAAGACTAAAATAGGAAACCCTGATCTGGGACCAAGAAACTACATGAACTGGTGGTGAACTTGGAGAAGGCATGGCATGGGACTACAACAACAGATTGTGTGATTTTTTGAAAAACAAAATGAAAGGTCAAGGGGCAAACCAGTCTTTAAAAAGGTCTTATGACATGTGAAATCTTTGACCCTAGTAACAATTATTCAGGGCGGTCTGGATGTTCTTGATGTATTTCATTCCCTTCTATCCTGGATGTTGAGAGATGATAACCGCATCATTGGCTCTTAGCACAACAAGTCAGTCAAATAAATTCCTGTTTTCCCTGGGCTACGTTGCTCGTCTACTTAGAGACTGTTTAAGATGTGCAAACTTGCACAAGATTTGTAAAGATCAACCGTGATCTAAATGTATTGTTTGTTGTTGGTAAGTTTGGAACACACCTTACAGAGCTGTGGAGAAATAAGCTACCAAACAGTCAAGCCTGCACGTACATATGCAGGATTCTTTTCAGGATGATTCATGTACTCAATCTATTTGGAAGCAAAAAGCAATATTATAATATATGTTAGTATATTGTTGCCTTCTTTGTGGCCAAAGAGAAGTTTAACGACTAACAATATCCTTTTGTTTTTTTTTATATATATATTTATCTAAAATACTTCTACCAACAGTGTAAAGGTCACAGTACTCCCTCTTGTGGTCAAACAATCAAACTTTGTTTTGGGTCACATTAAAATTATTTTATGGCCTGTTATAGTGAAGCAGACGTAGTCCCATGCCCATATTTTTTGTCAAGGCTTGCTTAAGATGGGAAGCCAATGAATGACTCTTCATTCTCAAATGACAGTTACTTAACTTTTCTAATTGCGTTATTCTAAAGAGATGTTTTGACAGTGTAAAATAATGTATTGTATTAACGTGCTTCCTTGGTGGCAACCCAGCATTTCAAAGCTCTGACTGCCTGGCTGACTTGAGTAACATCCCAGAAATGCCAGTTCATCAAGTACACACATACACGTACAAAAACACAATTGCAGTATTTTAGATTATGAGACAATCTATTCCACAAAATTACGTTAAACCCATCTCTGCGGAGAAGGACACGAAAAACTGTAAACTTGTTAACACCTTAACAATGTTTTTAAAACACAATGTAATAGTATGACTATGTGCAATACGGAAAATTCTTGATATAGTTTTCTAAACACTTAATATTCTTTTGAACTTGTAATACTGAAACACGCTGTGTATAAATATATTGGTTTATATATTTTCCATATAGTTACATGACCCAATGCTGCTTATTATTGTGATTAAAATGATTATTTACATTTGTATTATCTGTTATGCATTTATACTTTTTTTTCTTTGTGCTTAAAAAGTGTGGGTTTGATTGCTAGTGTGTTTGGTTTGGAGAGTGGCGAACTGTGTGCCTTCAAGTTGAATGTCGGTGGTTTTTCCACCACACAATGATCAGTGTTTGCAGAATATGGATGGTATCCTCTGCTCCCTGCAACTAGGCCGGCCCTGGGAGTAGGAGAGAGAGGGAGGTAGGCAGAAATTTGAATAAGAAGAAACATGATTCTCAGAAGTAGTGATAAAGAAAGCAAGACAAGTTTGCTTTTGAAATGTGATAGAATTTGAATGAAGAGCTTTCTATTTTACAAGACCAATTGTGGTTGATAACCATAATAGTACAGTGCATTTTAGTCTAGTTCCTATAAAGACTGCAAGTATAGATTTAAAAGTAATTGTAACCCCTAAAATAACTAAAGATCATAACTGAACCTTGTTCAGCATTGGAAGATTAATCTGACTCAAAATTATTCATTATCTCAAATGTTTACTTATTGACAATCAACACATTATATTCATTGTATCAAACAATATAGTCGCTGATAAATTGAACTAATCTTTGCTATTATTATTAGACAGTTCCAAAAGTACTCTTTAACATTGTGATCTAGCATTTCAAAATTAAACGTGCACATGCAATGAGGGGTTTAGGGTTCAAGATATGGCAATAATATTAAGAACAGTACCATTTTATATTCACATTTGACGAAATGTATAGAATTTGTTTCTTTCACATTAACTTTAATTCTTTTAGATTGAGCAGAAATTTCTCTTTTCTTTTCGTTTGAACATTCAGAGTGGAAAGTCATCTTGCCAATAATCTTCATTCACCAGGATGGACTACTCAGTGAAAAAATAGCTTTATATAAATTACTCAACATCAGTTCTTTTAGTGTGTGAGTGCAAAAAGTGTGCAAAGCATTTTCTTCTGTATGATGTGACTTCCCTGTTTTGATTTTTTTGGAGTGATGATGATTGACAATCTTTGACTTGATATCTGGATCTGAGTGTGGAACTATCTTACTGTGCATCCTTTTGTTTTCCACTCAAGGGAGTTTCTCATGTCTTAGATTCTCCATGATGTATAATACATTTCTGTTACTCTTGAATATATATTTATACAGATATACATATTTTTTGTATTGTTATTCTTTTTTCATTTCACTTTGAACTAATGTTCAAATATCCATGTCTACACAGTATTATAAAAGGTGTAATTTGGACATCAATATCTCTTTTTTTCTTCTTTTTTTTTTTTACATGTGTATGAAATGAGAATAAAAAAAAAAATGCTTTCACTGTCTTCAAGTGTATAATATATGTATAAATTAAATTAACCAAATGTGGCTTGATCTTTTATTTCAATTAGCATGATTTGACACAATGAAAAAAGTTGCATTATTTCATATTTTTTGCTTTTGAATTTGTAAGTAAAGTTGTGCTTAATGCTCACCATAGAACAGAAATACGAATTCAAAGATAAAATACACATTAATTTACTCAGATAATTCATCAATCAGCTTTAAATCAACTATATCAAGCATCAGGGTTGAGTCTATGATGCCTGAACAAGCTCATAGATTGGATTGTTACATCCAAGACATTCAGTGCGATAGATTATGTTTATCTATGTGATTACATAATATCTACAGGGCACGCACCGTTCTAAACTCTTCTCCAACAAGTCTGAAAGCATGAATTTGTTGGCCGGAGTACCGCTTATTCCCAGAATGCAGCGCATGGCGCGTCATTGAAGAGAAACGATGATGGCGGCGATTGGTGCACCAGAAGTGATTTCACAGCTGGAAAGCGCTGCCAAAGTTTTAATGGTGAGAAAATAGATATAGTTTTTGGTGTACTAAGTGGTATGTGTTAAACATTGTGTTTTGGGCTAAGGTTTTATACAGTAACTCATTGAAAACGGCACACTTATTTATCACAGAAATGATAGCTATGCGTGGCGCAGTGGCTGTCTCCATCCCGCAAAAAATCCAACAGAGCCATCGTATTCCCCAAAAGCCACCATGTGTGCCTCTTTAAGTCGTTCTCCAGTTGTCTGGAAACTTCGCCATTATATCATATGTATTCATAGGTCCATATTATTGTCAACTTTGATATACTAAACAAGTTTTGTTCAGCTCTGAACTAGACAGTTCTAGCATCCCATCATGCCATGGCTTCCCATCATGTCGTTACGTTAGTGACAACACGCTGTTGATTCACGCATGATTATTATATACATTTAGCCGGCTACGGCCTTGTTTAGCACATTTTTCTCCGTTACACTTGATTGCTAAGCCTCGCTGGTATTTGGTAATATCGTAAAAGGGATATCCAATAGTCCACTGTCGACATGACCGTTTTTAAGGAGTCTTGTTGTACTTGTAGCACCATAAAAGACAACACTAGCAAGCTAGAATAAGTACTAGCCATGTGCAGGTTGTAATTGTCTTTTGTAGCTAATTAATGAAATAGGTTTAGATTAATTGCAAAACGTTTTACTGGTGCAAGTAGATCAATACGAGATCAATACATGGTTAATGTCCCTTTTCTTAGTGTAGCTCGAGTCACTTGGTCATTGTTATGCTGACATACTACAATCTCAATGACCAACTGTTAATGATCAGCCGCATAGTAGAACAGTATTCTGCCTTTTTAATCAAATCCAAAACAAAGTTGATTCACAGCTACTATTTACCTGGATTTATATATATACACAATTGTAAATATGTGGTATGTTAACATAAACTGATAAAATGTCCTGTAAGAGTATGTATTACAAGAATATTAATTAGATACAGAAATGTGCTTTGGTAACAGCTGCACAACCTGTTGGGAAATTTGATGGTTTCATATTATACTAAGCTGATTGTAGTTTACCAGATGCTACCTTATTGTGCTTAGTCTGTTTTCCCACAGTTCAACAGGTGTGGAAAGAAAAGGCTAGTGAAACTGATTTTTCTGAGCCCTACTGTTCTCACATCTTTTTTATGAAAAATGTATTCAGAAGGATCTGTCTAACCTTAAAGTGAGGGGGCAGAGTTATGGATGGATGAATTCATTCTGTATTTCAAGTGATATGCTCTATGCTCTATGCTCTAGGATATGATATGACTACTGCATTATTCTTTTAATGATTGATGGGGACTCCAATAGTAAAATAATATTTTTGTTGAACTGATTTTTAATACGCCACTTGCACATTTTTTAAAAGGTCACTTACTACTATGAAAGAAACTTGATATTTTACATTTCAGTATTCCAGTAGTAGTCCACGCTGAGCCGGTCTAATATGTATGTATGTATCTAATCATTGATTTGCATGTATATCTTATTGTGTGGTTGCAGGCCCCGCCGTCCATGGTCAGTACGGAACAGAGGCAACATGCAGAGCACATATTCCTGTCCTTCAGGAAATCCAAGTCTCCCTTTGCTGTCTGCAAGCACATCTTAGGTAAGTGTCACAACAGTCCTCTAGTCTGAAGCTGGCTGTTTTTAATTGTGTGCAAACTGTGCATATGAGGATGACCACAGAGACCTGTAAAGTATCGTTGATCGATAACAATCTTAAGTTTGTACGTCAAATAATAAGTTATTTAGGTAAGTAGGTAGAACGTAGCCTAGCTTAGCAACAATGGCTGTAAACCATCAGTCGCTGCTAGCATGGCTTTGTCAAAAGTGAACAGATACAAATTGGACCTGTTGTTGCAAGGCTGCCTACCTGACACAAGGTAAAACTTTGGTTACGCTTCACAAACTAGGTCAGACCGCGTATCTGTTTTAATAATAACATCTAGCTTTTCATTTTTAATTTCTACACATGTGAAATACAGAAGATACAACATATCAATAACACAGCTTGTTATTGTAGTTTTTATGTGCTGTATTTTGTCACTTGACGGAGCAGTGCTATCAGTGACCGATGGCTTACAGCCATTATTGCTAAGCTAGGCTACGTTTACCTACCTACTTACCTAAATTACTTATTAGTGGACCTACAAACGTAAGATTGTTATTTACTATGGGTAAGTAGCAAAGTATTTTATTTCCTCAAATGTTGAACTACCACTTTAAGCATATAGCAACACATCAGTTTAAAATGGCATAGATGGTTAAATTTATTTTGTGTAGGCCAAAACATTACTTGATGAAGTTTTCTATTAATCTGGACTAGTGTAACAGTTCTAAAACTCCAGTACACTGTATGAGCTGAAACAGAAAAACGTATCAAGTAAATACACTCTGGGACTTGTTATCAAGACAAAAACTGTACAGACTGATAATTCTTAGAATCTTTATAATATGTTTATCCTAAACCCACATAGTATTCCAACATTCGGGTTGTAAAGCTGCAAATGCAAAAAAGCTTGGTTTCCTTGGTTATTGTTACAGTAAACGTCTTAATCAGAAAGTCAATTTAAGATTATGACAATTATCTGAGGAATAGAGGCAATTTTGTTTTACGTGTGCTATGTGTATTATCACTATTCATATTACTTATATTACTATATAGTAATATTATATAGTAATATTACTTTATATATCATAATCAGAGATCTCAGTTTGCTGTGATTGCTGTGATTTTTTCCAATGAACACCAGCATCTCCTCTGTCCTTTTCCATTCCTACCTCCCACCCACCCACCAGAGACCAGTAAAGTGGACTATGTGCTGTTCCAGGCAGCCACAGCCATCATGGAGGCGGTGGTGAGGGAGTGGATCCTGCTCGAGAAAAGCAGCATTGAGTCTCTCCGAACATTCCTCCTCACCTACGTCTTGCAGAGACCAAAGTACGCGTGTGATTGCTTGTGTGTATTTGAGTGTGTTTGTGGGTATGTGGGCAGCATGAGTTTGATGTGCTGTGAAAAGATTCTGTGACTTAATGGTCCATTTTCAGCTTAGTCCCTTTTTCCTTTTTTGTGTTGTTTTGAGTTTGTCTACCTAATATTTCCTCCCCTTTCACAATTTTATTTTTTGCTTAATCTCAGACGCAAATTCACTGTTATGGATTTAGTTCTGGGTGTGTCAGTAATATGGAGCTAAACAGCCCTAAGACGCCTTAAGATTCCCCTCTTATGACCTCAATTGCTTTTCTGTTCTCTGGTACTTTCTACAGTATAGTGTTGACTTTCACCCATGTTTTTGAGGTGGCAATTAGAAAAATGTCAATCTCCTTGCAATGGAGTTTTAATGGGCAGTGAAATTGCAGAGCTCCTGCAGATGTAACATTCTCTGCCTCCATGATACCAACAGAAATAGTATTTTATGATCTTAGGCTATTCAGAGACAGTTATTGCTACTTCTACATCCATACTTCTTTCTTAGCTTATTTTTTCTATTGCTCTTCATCTCTGCTCTTTTTGTCCTGCCCTACTGGCTTCATCAACTTGTTCTATTTCTATGTTTTCTAGACAAACAATAAACCATTCTTTAACTCTCTCCTGCAGTGTTCAGAAATATGTGCGGGAACAGATTTTGCTTGCTGTGGCAGTCATTGTGAAAAGGGGCTCTCTGGACAAGTCAATCAACTGTAAAGGAATCTTCCATGAGGTTGGCCAGCTCATCAGCAGTGGAAACCCCACAGTGGTTAGCAGATTTGTTGTTTATTTTGTATAGTCACAATATGCACTTGCTAGGACATTACATCTATCTCAGAATTGTGTGAAGGACTAATGGGAAGATTGTAGTTGTTTTACGCAACCACTTTTCTTTGTCCACTAGATGGCACTATTTCTTATTATTCTGTTACTCTATTATTTCCTTTAAACCAACAGACTTTGAATCTAACATCGCATTACAATAATTGCTGTTTGTTTATGTATGTATGTGCAAATTTAAAACTTTTATATATTTTGTTTTTGTATAAATGTCTCATGTTCTACATGTGTTTCCCCAGTGAGGGATAAATCAAGTCACTGCAAGTAACAGTAATGTTGCCCCTTGTGAATTAGTGTATTCATTGTTTTGAGTCACATAATCTCATTGATGACCTTTCACCCCACCTGTTTCCCCTCTGCGGCCCCTGCAGCAGACGCTGGCCTGCTCCATTCTGACTGCTCTGCTCAGTGAGTTCTCTAGCTCGAGCAAGACGAGCAACATCGGCCTCAGCATGGAGTTCCACGGCAGTTGCAAACGCCTCTTTCAGGTCTGCTCACAACCACATTTTTCTAAAGTTGATGTGCAGTGGAGTTTAACGGTTTTAGATCTGTGTTGTAACTGGAGACGTTTATATGCTCCAAAACACTGTGTGTCTGTGTATGTTTGTTTGGGTACTAACCTATGTTTATTACTTTGTGTATCAGGAGGACGACCTGCGTCAGATCTTTGTGCTGACCATGGAGATCCTGCAGGAGTTCAGTCGCAGAGAGAACCTCAATGCCCAGATGTCCTCAGTGTTCCAGCGGTACCTAGCACTGGCCAATCAAGTCCTCAGCTGGAACTTCCTCCCGCCCAATCATATCCTTTCTCAAGGCAGAGAGAAAACATGAGTGCAGTGCTTTTTTGTCAGATATGGTTGAATCTGAACACTGAATGTTGTGCCTTTTTACTCGTATTGTCTAGGTTTGCGTTGCGTTTTTTGCCCTGGGGAAGTTAAATAAAACGCTTTGATCTTAGAACCTCCTTGATCTCAGAATTCCCTTTTGAGTATGCTGGAGCCTATGTGTGGATGACTCATAGAAGGCTCGTGAAAGCTCTAAACCCACTTTGGCTGACAAGCCTCTGTCCCTTTCAGTTGATAGTGGTTTGATGTGGTATCACGACCAGAAGGCATGTGTCACTTTCAAAGTGCCTCTGTGGCCGTGACCATTGCAGCCCTCTTAGGTTAGGAGCAGCGGCTTGCCCCTATAAACCCCACAACTTGTTGAGTGTCGCTCAGGAATGTCAGGCATGCTCTATTTGATTCGGTGTATGTATATGGAAAGGCATGTGTGATTTTAGTTTGTCGTGTGTGTGTGCTGGTAGAATTGCATGTGAATTTTCAGTCTGTTTGTGTATCTGTATCTGTGTGCAGATATTGGTGTGTCAACACCCAAAAGACTGTTGCCGAAAGGGATAACAGATTTATGAAGGCCGCTGGGAAGGCCGTACCAGTGTGGCTGCCTGTCTGCGTGTGTCAGAGCCTGCATGAATGTGTGACGTGAGCGTGTGTATGCCAGTGCCGTGTGTGCGTGTCGAATGGCCGCTCCTTAATAATTGCATGCTTGACAGCCGCTACCCATTACGCCCCCCCCCTCCCCAACCACCTCAAAGACCCTTTTCCAAACGCCAAAGCGGCCTTCATCCTTCAGATAGAAACCGCGCGGCATGCGTGTCATCTGTCCGCGCCGCGCACTCCCTCGACTCGCCTGACGCCTGTCTGAGGCACGCTCCCCGCGCGTTTGTACGGCCGTGCATCTCTCCACACCCACCATGATGAGCCCAGTCGGCTCAGTCCTTGAGACCCTTGTGCCTGTCAGGTGCTCTAAATGGCAGTCCTGCTCGACGAATGGATGTGTGTTTAGATCCCCTCATTCTAGCGCCCGATAGGGTATTTCACAAAGCAAACTTTGACTGCTAGTCAGTTAGATCGGCTATGAAATGTGGGGATATGTAATCCCTGACATATCCTGGTATTGCATATTTTCTTTGAAAAGAAATTAAGTGGAGGGATTAAGGTCATCTATTGGTCATACTCGCCATAGATATTTTCCAGAAAGAGCTCGTTTGTTTAAATAAAACAACAAGTTCTAATATGATGTATTCTCGGAAAATGATGTATTCTCGGGGTAGTTTTAAGGTCGCTGGTGTGACATCTGAGGTGCGTTTGGTATTTCTATGTCCTCTATGGATCACAGTCATGATCAAGTAGACTGTAAGCTGATCTGGGATGTTTGCCCTAAGACCATCGTCTGCCACCAAGCCTTTATTGTAAAGTAGTAGAGGATTGTATCAAGAAGCTGCTGTCTAAACACAGCTGTAGTAGCGGGGTTAAGGGGGAGGGGAGGGGGGGGGGGGGCATTCCTAGACTGTTATTGCACATGGCAAGGCTGCAGGCAAGATTTAGGAGAAGGATGTATCACTTAAACCCCCCACACTCCTTAACATAGCTTTGTACTCCCTGGCACATCATGTCAATATCATATCACACCACACAATGGCTCTACTTCATCAGGGAAGCAGAGATAGAACTAGTGTGGAGTATTAGAGGATTCTACTCGCGTATAAATGTCAGTTCAGCTATCTGACTGTAGTCCTCCCTCAGACACATTTTCATTTTCACTTTACCCAAACAGTTTTTGTTGTGTCTGCATGGGCAGACCAAACCCCCACAGAGTCTCCATGAGTTATAATCTGTGACAAAATGATAGGCTGGTATTGTTGAACTATGCTGAACATGTTTCATGCTGAAAGTGCTGCATTGATTTACTTTATGTTAGGTTGAATAGGGCCAGCAGAAATTTTATATATTTTTAAAGAGTTTGTCTTCTTCTTTTACATACAGTTTTGTTTGTGGTTCAGTATCAGTGTGTGTGTGTGTGTGTGTGTGTGTGTGTGTGTGTGTGTGTGAGAGAGAGCACATTCTTATCTCATTCTTATGTTTGTTTTCATTTTCGTCATTTAGCAGACACTCTTATCCAAAGAGACTTACAATGAGATTACAGGGACAGTCCCCCTGGAGCAATTTAAGGTTAAGTGCCTTGCTCAAGGGCACACCGGTGATGGTGTTCCCAGTTGGGATTTGAACTCATGACTTTCTGGTCACCAGGTAGCTGTCCTACCCCACTAAGCCACCACTGTCCACAGCAGGATTACAGTTTCTTTTTTGTGTTTCTGTCCACCCAAACTTCCCAATTTCACTGTATAATCTAGACACAAGACTCCTGTTCATTCTCTCATAAGTAAAAAGGAGATGACGTCCGTTGGTCTGGCCCCATGAGGGGCTCTCTTATGACTGCAGACCTCGAGTTGGTCCCCTCCTTGGAGGCCCCTCTCTGGAACTCCTTTTTTTATTTTTTTCCCCTCCTCTCCTCCCGTCTCCTACTGTAGCTAGGTTCAACTAGAGTTCTGCTTTTGTTGGTCCAAGGGCTATTTATAACAACCCCATAAAGCCAGTGCTGCCAGAGGGAGAGAGGGGCACACACCAACACACAGCTTTTTCTACAGAAAGGTTGGCACCTGTCTTTGTAAGTGTGTGTGTGTATGTGTAGGGGAGTGACTATGGGTCTGTCTCAGTGGAATGCTTGGCCTGTGTGCCGGCGACTGGCTTTGATCTGGCATTCCTGTGGGAGTTTCTTAATTTTGTGCCTCTTGTCTCACAAGGCCTTAGGGAGAGGAAGAGTGTGTGTGTGTGTGTGTGTGTGTGTGTGTCTGTCTGTGTGTCTGTGTGTGTGTCTGTCTGTGTGTCTGTGTCTGTGTCAAGTTGCCATGGAGAAAGAAAGTGTGGCTTGGTTGAACAACTGGGCAAGAAGAGAGAGAGAGAGAAAGCTTAAGTGGGTGATTGGAGAGGACCAGTCAACAGAAAGCCTTGAGAGAGTCAGGGGGCAAGTAGGTGTATGAACAACAGGCAGACGTGTTGGAAAAGAGGGCCAAGGAGAGGGCGAGACAAAACAGAACGGGAGTGAAGAGGTCACGGTCAAAGGGGTGTCCGAGAAGGGCCAAACGAGAGAAGCCACCGTTGACTAGACACAGAGAGCTGAGAGTGAGTTACAGCAAGTTTCCACTGCCACCCCAGCCCAAAGACTAAGGGAGTGAGCGAGACAGAGGAGAGGGACAAAAATACCCTGGGAAAGACAGAGTAGTGACAAGAGCTTGCGTGCGTAGCTTACCGCGTAGTCACACCTCCTCCTGCTCCTGCCATTGTTGGCCTTAACCTGCGGCTCACTGGGGCGCCACTACATAGCAATGTTTGAGTCCACCCAGAACGTGATGCTGAAGCCCACGGAGTCGTGGAGAGAAGCTCTGCTCGACACCCGCGTCATGGATCTCTTCTTCACTGTGAGTACCACTTTCCTTTTATTTATCCCTCCATCTCATTGTCTAGTAAATATTCTATTTCTTTCTCTTGATATAATTTTTTTTGTCAGTGCTTACGGTTCACTATTTTCCCTATACCGTGTATCATCACATTACATCCAGGTTTATTTCCCTGTTTTTTTTGTTATAATGTTCAAGAAAATAATTGAATTAAAACGATTTGCAAGCAGAGCATTCTTTTTTCACTTTGATTTGAAGTCTCTTTTCTTTTTTAAACTAAAGACATTTTGTTTTCCTTCAATCTCTCCTTTAAAATGTTTTTATTTAAAACAATATGAATGTAGATGGGTTTGAGTGTGTTAATATCCTGAGGTAAGGGTGAAGGACAGTTAGATGTGTATTTTTGTATCATGCTTTGTATATTTAAGAGACAGCCCACGCTGGATTAAGGACTGTGGAAGACGAGTGTGGAACAAACCAGTCAGCTTCCTCAGCATCCAGACTCTGGCTCTAGTTGCCAAATACTGCTCCGCTGCCCCAGCCTGTATCAGTGCTTAGTGCTACTAAACCGGGCTCCACTCTTTGAATCCAGCCAACATCTCTGTGATTTGAGGATAAACATGTTTTAATACTTTTTGTTTGTTTTAATTTCTTGCTTTGAAGTGCTTTGTACTGCACTTGCATCAAGCACTTTTATACGATGCTTCTCGATTTGGTCAATATAGTCTGTGATCATTGAATCACGTGAAGGAAATTGCATGAAACTTAGATTAGGAATGAATCAACTTGCTATAGAATGCAATGAGAATATAATATTTTTTGTTACATTTTTCGTGAACCTACAGATAAGGATATGATGGCCTTTTAGTCTCAGTTTATTGCTGTTGTCTGGTATTTGCTGTAGGTGGGTTGTTTGTTATTGCAAGGCTACTGTGTGCGCGCACGCATGCTTTAGGGGGTGCTCAGCTGCTGTGCATCACTCCTCAGCTGCAGGGGGTGAGACAGCTTAAGCGGGAGGGGAGCGTCCAGACACGCGCCGCCAGGGTCAGGGTTCGTGGCAGGGCAGGGGCAGGATTAGAGCCTAACACCAGGATTAGGGCCCTCCGTTAACAGCAGGCCCCCCACTCATCTTCACCCTCTTTAGGGGCCTGTTGGATGAGGGGTGGGGGGGCTCACCTCCATCTCTGTGGATGTCAATCTCCCTTTAAACAGCTCCCCTCTCTCTTCTAAGTGGTCCTGGAAGGGTCTGGGAGAGACGTGGAATACAGACCATTGACGCCAATACTTTAGGCCCAACGTTTACACTTTGCTTTTGAGCTGGTGTCATAACTATGTGTGTCAGGGACTGAACGATTGACTAGCGCCACCCTGAGAATAGAGTTTCTGGGTGCTAATTTGAGGTAAATGAGCCATACGAGACTGGAAGGACCGAGAGGAAGATTGACGCCTCACTTAGCTTTAGCGCTCTCTTTGCTAGAACTAACATTTTCCTCCCACTAGCTTTATTTTTGGGCTTCACCCAATGTTTGTTTTTAGTTTTGCTCTGGTCAGGGTTTCAACTTGGCTTCAGCCTGATTAGAGAGTGGTTTTGATTTGTGTTTGTGTGTTTGTTTGCTTTGGTTTGGTTTGGTGTTTGTGGTTGTGGATGATGCAGAGCTTCTTGTGGTCTGGGATGTGTCCACTTTAGTGCAGTGTCTCTGTACCAGAAAGCACAAAGACACATGCACGGTCTCTCATTGTATTACACATATACACTCCCAATAACATTTTTCGAGCACACGTGCGCACACAGGCAGTTTGTGTTAACCCAGTACACACCAAGCAGGATTCTCAAGCGCTGGGTTTGTGTAGCCGTCTGATTCTTGCTGCCTGAGGCGGCAGGCAGTAACTTATTGTGGATGAAAATAAGAATGTGAGAATGAAAAAGAGAGATACAATCAGTCAGATGCGTGGCATTGATTTAACAAAGAAACTGAAAGGCAAGACCGCAATCCCCCCTGAGGAAACAAGACAGAAGGCTTTGTCTCCTTCTATAAATACCATCTCATTTTCTCCCCCTCTCTCTCCGTCTCTGCAGAGCAGTGCCCAGGCTTGTTTTGATTTACCCCCCATAGCCTGCCTGTCTCTAACTATAGTCAGGACTCAAGGCGATAGGCATAACTGGCATTGCGCGGATCATTCGTTGGTGCAGCTGTTTTGTCAGAGCGCGTGCGGCGCTCAATCCGTGGCCTTGCGCTCTCTGTCCCCCCCTCCTCCCTCTCTCCTCCTCCGTCTCTTTCCCTTCCACTGGGTTTCAGAATGACTTCACACTCTGGAAGAGGCCGGGCAGAACTCCCCAACAGCCAGGACTACGCTACGTTAGCATTAGAGCACTCCTGCTGCACCGTGGCTAAGGCCTTGCCATACCGGCTGCAGAGAAGAGAGGACTCCTATTAAGGCATAGGGGAACAGTGGAAGGATGTGTGTGACGACTCCGAGAGGGGCAAAGACCGAGCTGAGGCATTGGGAAGCAAACGTTTGAGACGTTTCAGAGACACCGAAATCCTCAAGCGAGAAAAGGAAAAAAAAACAGGAACAAAGAAAAATAGAAAGGGAGAGGGGGGGCGGGGGGGGGGGGGCAGCATGTGTGTGAGAAGAGACCGAGTTTACTTGGAGGGTTTGTAACGCGCCAGCCAGACATAGCACTGTCAGTGGAAACACATGTTAGAGCGAGAGGCGCTAGAGCGAACTCTGGGTTGCCGGCACTCCACCTCGATGTGTGCGTGTGTTCATGCAGAGGTCATCAACTATGACTCTGCTCTGACAGAAAATGACTGCTCACAAAGACTTGGAAGACTGACCACCTATCAGATCTGTGGGAGACTCTGATTTTGAGTTGAATTGGGCATTTTTGAATCTCGTAAGGCAGGGTTTGTGATCGTTTTGCAAGGGCTGCCTTTACACTGGGGGGCGGCCTAGTGTGTGGATCCAGACGTGTGGAGAGCTGATTCCATTGTTTGTGCCACTTACATTCAGCAGGGTTGGGTATCACTGAAGTGAGTAACTTCTTAATGTTTTATTGGCTATGCTTGTTTTTTCTGTTATCGGTATGACTGGACTTACAGAAGTTATAGAATGTTTATCACATTTCTATTGCCTGAAATCGAAAATACAAAGGAGTCAAAGGTCATGTGGAGAGACTTTGGAGGTTCCTTTCATAAATTAGAGCTGCTAAGCTTCAAACGCAAAGAGCCATGCATATAGTATGTAACGTGTTTAGCAGGTGTTTTTAAGGCAAGACTTAGTTCAGTATATACAGTACTGTGAATACGTTTTAGGCAGGGGATGCTGTTTTGAAGGCGAAGGGTGGTCACACCAAATGTTGATTTGATACAGATTTGCTTCTCCCTCACTTTATATTTTATGAATTGATAAAAAAATAAACAATTAACATTTATATTTTTCTGTGGTTTTTTTTCTAACTTTAAAGACTTCACACCTGCCTAAAACGTTTGCACAGTACTGCATATTTAATAAATGAGATAAAGTATGATTGGGTTCGGCACTGGTTGTTTTGTACGTTGGCCCATCCCCAGTACAAATCTTTTTGGGGGGCCATCACGTAACATTATAACGTCACCTATCTAAATGACTGGGCTGAGTATTGGAATGGCTAAATGCAGTGTGGCTCGACTGATCGTTTGTTTGGTCGATTGGGTTGCAGTCGGAGCTATTTGTTTTTTTCGTTCTGGTAGTTTTCAATGTTAAAGTAGAGTACTCGGGCTGAAAACAGAAGAGAAAAATAAGTACATTTTATTTTATCTTCTCCACTTACTATAATTTCCAATGCAAAATATTGATTTCTCATTATTTTCTGTGTATGTTTTGTTCTCTATCTGCCTCCCTCTTTCCCTATTTCTTTACCTCCCTCATACTCTACTTCCCACCTCCTTTCCGCCTGTCCACAGGTCCACAGGAAGATCCGAGAGGACTCGGACATGGCCCAGGACTCCCTGCAATGCTTGGCCCAGCTGGCCTCCATGCACGGGCCCATCTTCCCCAACGAGAGCGCCCAGGTGTCCTACCTAGCTCATCTAGTGGAGGGTCTGCTCAGCATGATCAATGGGTCGGTACCTGCAGCTTCAGTTCACTGAGTGTTTGGTGCCTTAACGGTTCACATGTTGCTGTGTAAATTGCCTGACAATGTATGCAGGTACGTGTCTTTCTAGTAGATGGTTACACTTAGAGTGGGAACGTAGCAGAAATATTTCTTATTGAGGGTTGCCTTTCTTTTATAGCTAATGCATAGATGTTAATTTTCAGATCAAAACCAAACAATGTACGCCATCATTGCAGACAATGCCACATTTTCTCTGGCCTCTAATCTCAGCTGGTGTGATCCATGACAGCAATGAATACATTTAACAAATAATTAGTCCCAGCTGCGCCATGCTCAGTGGGCTGGAAGTCCGTTAGAGAATGGCTGATAGTTTCATCCTAGTTATTTACGAGGAGTAATAGCTTGTTGAGTCTGTCCAGGCTTTCAAAGCGCTGCGAAACACAAACGCAAAATGGCTTGCCTGGAAATGGCACCGTATAGAGGAGTAGTTATTGATTGTTTTTCCGTTTAGTCACGAGGATTAAAATTGATTTGTTGCCTTGTGTGTGTTTCTGTAAGTGGGTACTTGCTACTATGTGTTTGGTGAAAGATACGTGTTTAGGTTATAAGTTGTAATGGTCTGTTTGTGTTATTTATAATTGTGAGAAATGATTTGTGATCTGGTGCGAGCAAGCATTACTGCCATGTGTGTTTGGATATAAAGAACACAATAAATCTATCACACATAAATTATAAAGTACTACTGATCTGAATTAAGAAAGCGCTGCTCTAATATATAAATAACATATGCGCTTACTTAAAAATAAATAAATAAATAAATAAAACACACACTCCAGCACATGCCTGGGCTCAGAACGCGTGACTCAGTAGGCGGAGTGAGTTGGGGTCTTTCTCTCTCTCTCTCCCTCCATTTCTCACTCTCCCTCTGTAATCACCTATTCCTGGAGCATTTTTCCAGTTGCATCATCGGAAAACCATGCGGGGCAGGATGGCCAATCTGCAGTGATTGAACAGCTCTGCTTGCAATTTAAATCCATCTGATAGGGTTTAGGGAGCCGCGCTCTTGCTCCGGCAGACTCGGTTTGCGTTGGCCTGACCGGGGCTGTGGAAAACTGGCCTTCCCCTGGGTTCAGGTACTGCTCCCAGGGTGCAACTAAAATGAACAGATTGGACCCGGTACCATGGTAATTTCGGCTAAGGCACAGTGAACGTTTAATTTAAATGCTTTTTCCTGTCTGCTTGTTCTGTTTCTATGGTTCTAGCAGAACAGTGCTGAGCCTTTCCAATTTGGCCTCCGCGTCTGCCAAGCCAATATAAAATCCCTGACTGATTTGAAAATGCTTTTTATTTTTCTTCTGTTCTTGCAGAATTTTCTTGTCTATTTCTTGTTAACTTGCTTTCCTAACCGCCAGCGTTCTCAACAAGCCGCTAAGATTGTCTTGTTTTTTTGTCACGCTCCCCTCAGGATTGAGATCGAGGACTCTGAGGCGGTGGGCATCTCGAATATCATCTCCAACCTGATCACCATGTTCCCCCGGAGCGTCCTGACGGCCCTGCCCAGCGAGCTCTTCACCTCCTTCATCAACTGCCTCACGCTGCTCACCTGCTCCTTTGGACGCAGCGCCGCCCTGGAGGAGGTGGTGAGTACTGCTCTGCTCTTTGCTGCCGGCGCCACTCGTTTGTCGGTGACCTACATGCAACTTGCACAACAGAAATATGTATCAAAAAAGGTTATCATTAAGCAACATTGTTCAGCTAAGAATAGATTTGACATTATAACTTCCCTGGCACCCCTCTTAACACCCTTATAATTAATTGTAACTGTCAATTGTTGCGCTGTCGCCTAACTCACCTCTCTCTTTCTCTCTCCGTCCTTTCCATTCTTCCTTTCTCTAGCTGGATAAGGACGACATGGTGTACATGGAGGCCTACGACAAGCTGCTGGAGTCGTGGCTGACGCTGGTCCAGGACGACGAGCATTTCCCCCGCGGCTGCTTCGTCCAGCCCGCCGTGCAAGTCTTCAACTCCTACATCCAGTGCCACTTGGCCGCCCCCGACGGCACGCGCAACCTGGTAAGAGAAACACACACACACGCTCCCTTTACTGGCTTCTTCACACGCTCACTCGTGCTTTCTCAGCCATTCGCTCAGACTTACTTATTTCTCTGTCACTTATTTAACCAGGGAAAGTCACATTGAGATTGCTATCTATTTTTCAAGTTAGCCCTGGTCAAAGAAGGCAGCATTCAAACAACACCAAACACATGCGCTACTTACTGCCACTCGATCACACTGTGATAGATTTATTGTGTTCACACTGTGTTTTTGATCTTTCAGTCCTTCACTCCTTGACGCTCTCATTTGCATACTTTAACTATAAACATCATTTTTTTCTTTCTCTCCATCCAGTCAGCAAACGGCGTGGCGTCCCATGACGAGGACGAGATCAACGAGCTGCAAGAAGACGACAGGGAACTGTTCTCAGACCAGCTGGCCAGCATCGGCACGCTGGGGCGCATCGCAGCAGACCACTGTATCCCACTACTCACCAGGTACACACACACACGACACAAACCTCATAAGAAGAAACATTCACAACTTAATTTATCACAAAGGTTCACTTACTGAATAACATGTATTGAATTCTGCCCTGTAATTGACCAGTCTGCTGGAGGACCGTGTGAATCGCCTGCATGGTCAGCTGCAGAGAACCCAGCAGCACCTCATGGCCTCATCTGATCCCGGATCAGTGGACCGTAAGGTCCTGGACGACCTCTACGAAGACATTCACTGGCTTATACTAGTCTCAGGTCAGTAGAAGAGTGGGTTGGGTGTTTTTGTGTATGCAATAAGGTTATTGTGTGCACCGTTGTGTATCTGCATAAACAAAACATGTTTTTCCTGCGACGTTTGTCAATATATAAATGTTTTTGCTGCGTATTGCCTTTTTGTCCGTGTTTTACTTTCAGTATTTCCCCTATGTTGAGGGTGATTAAAAAAGTGAAGGATAGTTAACATCTTAAAAAAAAAAAAGTACACATACTTTACCTCAACTTCCTTACTACGGCCCACCAGAAGAATGTGACTGCCTCTAAACAAGGCTTAAATACCAAGTTGAAAGTATGTGTTTCATTGTCGTTTACTATTCTTGTTTCTGCAGGGTATTTATTAGCGGACGACCCCCAGGGCGAGACACCCCTGATCCCCTCAGAGGTCATGGAGTACTCAATCAACCACTCTACCGAGGTGGACATCAATACTACACTGCAGATCCTAGGCTCCCCCGGAGAGAAGGCCTCCTCCATCCCCGGCTGTAACAGGACAGACTCTGTCATCAGGTGAGGGCACTTCAGGGAGAGGGAAGAACCTGAAAGCGTCCTGATATTAAGCTGTCCTCTTTTTTTCTTTTTTTGCAACTTTGTTTTTTCTCAGTGAACAAGAGAAAGTTGCAAGGTAGGGGCAGTAAACAAATAGTTGTAGCAAGCCTTTTGTAGAGTGTGCCTTGGTTTTGCAATGGGGTACAATTAGTTGTGGTTTTGTTAAAACGTTTTACTCTTCCCTAAAAATGGCAAGTTATGATTACATCATGGAACTTATGCAATGTAGTGTCACTTGAGTCTGTCACTTGGGAGTGTGTGTCATTCAGGAAATGTAATTCTGTTTTTCCTACATCATTTGGCCCTTAAACACTTTCTCGCTGACTGGCTGAGCCTTTATTGTGTTGTTCAGAGTAAACAGCTAATAATAGCCTCCCTTCCCTCCCAGAAGCCGGCTAAGCCCCAAGCATTCTCTTAAGTGTCCCATAAAGCCCCGCTAGTTGAGTTCTGTCACGTTCACACCAACACACACACACACACACACACACTGTCTGTAGGCGTTGTGTAATGCCTGGGGCTGCCTTTGGAACTGTGCGGGGTGGCAGTGTCTCGTAGTCGGGGCCATCGTATGGGCCCGGCCATCGTGTGTATGGTCCCTGGTGGTGCCACCCCAACCTTGGAGGGTGTGGAGCCAGGCCCCAGGGGGGGAATGCCTTGACATAAGCTCAGCTATACCAGACACACACACACAGTCTGCGTCTCTCTATCTCTCTCTCACTTACACACACACACACACACACACACACACACAAACACAGGGTGTGCGTTCGATCGCTCTGCCACTCCCCAGCATGTCATTCAATTAGGACAGGACCAGGTGCCACCGGAGGAGACGGTGGCTGGAATGTGGTCACCAGGGAAAGCTCAGGATGGGAATGTTTATTAGGATGGGAATGTTTATTAGGATGGGAATGCTTATTAGGATGGGAATGCTTATTGGGTGTCCGTCGGTCGGATAGTCCAGGAAGATTGGAGGCACTTATAGGGTCAGGGACGGTGGGGCCGACGTAAACCCCTCTTGACTGCGAGAATGTATTTGTATGTGACGAGGATAGTGCTTGCTATTCTGATGGCGTAGCTGTAGGAGGGAGTCAGCGTGGACATTGGGGTTAGAGGAGGTCGGGGCGACTATGGCGGTCGTTGGAAGGGTTTTCGATGGTTGATTGGTTAGCTGTTGGGAGGCCAAAGGAAGGGGGTGACTGGAACGGAGGATCGGAAAGGGGCGCGGGCGTCAGGTTTCCTAATAACAATGTCCGACCCGGCCCAGGCAAATGTCAATGGGGTTTTGTTTTCTGCGGACAATGTGAAACTGGGCACTGTCCATAGTGAGGGGGGATCTCTGACATACTGGACCGTAAGCTGCTGTAAGCTCTCTATCTCTAGCCTTTCACATAGGTGTGTGTGTGCGCGTGCATTCAGATGAACCATTGTGTCTCTGAGCAACTGAAACAGGTGCTGATTCCCACTGCTTTCGTTTGTTCTTTCAGTTTTGTCAGCTCATGCTTTCAATACTATCATTAAAAACCATCTTTCCCCATTCACCCCTCTTTCTTTCTTATTTTTTCTTAAACATTCTGTTCTCCATTTTCCCTGTATTTTGTTGTTTTCCACTTGTTAGCTTCCCCATGATTTATTGTCCTTGCCTTAAAAAAATCTGCCTTTTACTACTACTTAATCAAATGCCTGCACCCTAAGCCATTTTCTTAACAGCTCCTTCTTTCCCTACGCCTTCTTGCCCCAGGTTGCTGTCTGCAGTGTTGCGGACATCCGAGGTGGAGTCCAGGGCGACAAGGGCCAGCCTGACGGGTCTGCTCAGCCCTCAGATGGGCAAAGACATCGTCTGGTTTCTCCGACGCTGGGCCAAGACCTACCTCCTGGTGGACGAAAAGCTTTATGGGCAGGTGGGGGGAATGACTTGACAGACAACTTCGCTACCCTATAGAGAGGCTGTCATTGACTATTTACATGTGTTTCACTTGTTCTGTAATCTAGTATTTATGTCTCTATTTGATGTATTTACAAGAAAGTAAACAACACAACATCTTTGATGGACATGAAGAAGATGGGTCCTTAGTTTTCGCTCATCTAGTGTCTTGTGGGTTCCTCCTCCTGTCCCTCATCAGTCTTTTTATTTCCCTCGGCCCTGCAGATCAGCATCCCTCTGAGCACAGCGTTCGGCGCCGACACGGAGGGGGCCCAGTGGATCGTGGGCTACCTGCTGGAGAAGGTGATCAACAACCTGTCTGTGTGGAGCTCCGAGCCCGAGCTGGCCAACGACACTGTGGAGCTACTGGTCACCCTGGTGGAGAAGAGGGAGAGGTGGGTTGGAGTGGGGCTAGCAGAAAAGCCAGGGCTCCCCCTACTGTTGACTGCAGTATTTTGACAGAGATAAGGGAGGCAATACAGGAAATATGGATCAGGTGTTCTAGACTGATGCTTTGAATCGATTCCCCCTGGTGACAAATCATTTTATGGTATTTGTTTGATAATGTTTTTAATGGTCAAGCAATTGTTTTTCATCAGCACATTTTTTTTTATTCTGAAGGAAATGTTTTAAATTGCCTATATGCTACTACAATAACTCTGGGGCTAATATCGCTTTCTCTCTCCCTTCCCTACCCCCTCCTCTCAGGGCAAACATCGTGGTCCAGTGTGAGAACTGGTGGAACCTGGCCAAGCAGTTCGCTAGTCGCAGCCCCCCTCTGGACCTGCTGTCCAGCTCGGTGCAGCGGACCCTGATGAAGGCTCTGGTTCTGGGCGGCTTTGCTCACATGGACTCTGACCTTAAGCAGCAGTATTGGACGGAGGTGGGTGGAATAAGACTCCATGATTGTTAGCTGCTTGGCTTGGAGGCCTGTCTATAAAAGGGTGTGTTGGTGTTAGTGATGACAGTCAGGAAAAATAGGAAGGCCATTTTAAACTGCTCTAGAGGGTAGCAGGTGGTCTGTGCCATCATTGTTCACCCGTAATAATAGTGATTAGGTGGACGACAGGGTTGGATTCAAATAACCTGCTTGGCTCAATTTACGATCCAAACATGCGTACTGGGTAACCCTAGTACTTATCACTCACTGCAATTCCTATGGAGCTAGATTCATATCTAGAAATCACTACAGTGCGTATACACTCATAACCATTTTGCTCTGTGAATTTCTTTCTCCTTAATTACGTCAACCACTGGTACACTGAAAGAAAAATACATTTGAAACAATGAGCATTATACTGTGTATCTCCTTTCTGTATGCATAGTGCTTTTTCTCCTGGGTTTATATTGTGATCCAGTGTTGATATTATGATCCTCGTAGCTGAAGGTCTTAGTCCTAATGGGCTGACAGTAGTGAATGGTAATTCCATGTGACTCCTCCAAAGTCATTAGGAGAGGTCTTTGAAGGAGGCCCGCAGCTGTTCACGCCTGCAACTGCCCTGTCTGCACTGTACAATAGGCTATTAGAGAGGGCTCAGTGGATATAGAAATAGCCCCACAGCTGATCTCTGTCTCACCTCCCCTAATACCTCCTTTCCCTTGTCTGGCTACCATCATCTTTACCTCCTCGCCCATGGCTTTTTCCTCTCTGCTCTTCACCTCATCACCCATTTACTTGTGTTTTTAGGCAACAGTTCAGTTTGTATTTGTTTCTATTTTTTTGTCTTCCTCCTCATTTTTGTGACGATCTCTCCCCTCTCTCTTTGTCTTGACTTGACCGTTCCTTTTTGACCCAGCTAACTTGAACACACTCTCTCCTGCCGTCCTCCCGGCCAGGTGCTGCACCCGCTCCAGCAGCGCTTCCTCAACCTCATCAACCAGGAGAACTTTGCCCAGATCAGCCAGGAGGAGGCGGTCAAGCGGGAGATTGTGGCCACGCTGGAGGCACTGTGCGGCATCGCCGAGGCCACGCAGATCGACAACGTCGCGTCGCTCTTCAGCTTCCTCATGGACTTCCTGTCCAGCTGCATCGGCCTGATGGAGGTCTACCGCAACACACCCGAGACCATCAACCTCATCATCGAGGTGTTTGTGGAGGTGGCCCACAAGCAGATCTGCTACCTGGGAGAGGTGGGTTGATTAGAGGACTGAGGAGGGCCTGATTCTTCTACACTGTGGGCGGAACGGGCTAGATATGTTTACCATAGCTCTTGGTGGCTTAATAAAATTTACATACACATTGTCTGGTTATTTGAATAACTGACTGCTGACAATTTGCATCACTTGAAAGGTTTATTAGAGGGAAATGAACAAGAATATGAAAAGAATATGTAATTATTACTTTCTCTCCTGTAGTCGAAGTCGATGAAGCTGTACGAGGCGTGCCTGACCTTGCTGCAGGTCTACTCCAAGAACAACCTGGGCCGGAAGAGGAGCGACGCCTCGGCCGAGGAGGACCAGTACCAGGACCTGCTGCTCATTATGGAGCTCCTCACCAACCTGCTGTCCAAGGAGTTCATCGACTTCAGCGACACCGGTAGGTCCTGGTCTGGGAGGTTTTAAGGGTTTCACTGTTCAGAGTGGTGGGGAAGATTTGTTTGATCTGGCCTTTCAGAACATATAGGCCAAATAGAATTGAGGATAATAACATTTTATTTAGTTTTCTATCAGTTCTTCCCTGAATAGCCATTTTGAAATGCATTGAAGATTTTGAAAATGTCTTTGTCTGACTGTTATTCTAAAATGCCAGTGTGTATTTGTATTGATTAGTATAACTAGTTTGGTCAACTTATGTTATCAAATGGATGCCATCAGTGGTAACAAAGAATTTGTTTTTGTGTGTGTGTAGATGAGGTGTTCCGGGGCCAGGAGCAGGCTGACCCGGGATCCGGGCGGTCTGTATCAGCGGCAGACGTGGTTCTGTTTGGGGTCAACATCATTCTACCACTCATGTCTCAGGACCTTCTCAAGGTGAGGAGTGTTTTACAGCACCACTGTAAAACCAACAGCACTCAAAATTCATATTCAAAGTTACAGCAGTTGGTTAATGCCAAACTCAGAGATAAGAAATAACTCTAAAAATAAAAGCTAATTCTTGACAGATAAGCCATAGCCAAATGTAATTATGACATGTTTTTATCGCTCACTTTTAAGCATTTTAAACCCGGTGCTGCTGCATTACTAATGTTGTACTGGTTTGTCTGTCTCTTCCAGTTTCCCTCTCTGTGTAACCAGTACTACAAGCTCATCACCTTCATCTGCGAGATCTTCCCCGAGAAGATCCCCCAGCTGCCTGAGGAGCTCTTCAAAAGCCTCATGTTCTCCCTTGAACTGGGCATGACTTCGTATCCTCTGTCACTGCGTTCTGGGTTTTGAATGTATTCTACTGTAAATAAAAACACTACTCTGTATGTAGGTGAATATGATAAAACCGCATTTGAACTAAAAGAGTGGTAATTTAAACCACCTCTTTGTCCGCTTATAAATTCAGCCAGTACCTAATTCCCGGGGCTTGAAGTCTGTTAACCTAGACGGTTGTTTCCTTGACCTGCTGTGCTTAGAATGAGTTCAGAGGTCAGCCAGCTTTGTCTGGAGGCCCTGTCCCCGCTGGCCGAGCAGTGCGCCAAGACCCAGGAGAAAGACACTCCCCTTTTCCTGGCTACACGGCACTTCCTCAAGGTAGGACGGCCCCTCTACTTCTAATGTTGCATGTCGTCTTGCCCAGAAAAGCCAGTGGAGGAAAGGTTTTAGCATTATGATACATATTTGGGAACGCTCATCAAATCTCCATCTCACCTCACTCTCTTTTCTAGTTGGTGTTTGACATGCTGGTACTGCAGAAACACAACACAGAAATGACTGTTGCTGCTGGAGAAGCTCTCTATACCCTAGTGTGCCTACATCAAGTGAGTACCACTTAGTATTTTGATCTGATGACTAAAAGAAAGATGCCAGCTTGGTGGTCAACATCGGCCATGTAATGTAACGTAAGGTAATGACTGGCGTCCCTGTTTTTTTTCTGTCCCTCAGACAGAGTACTCTGAGCTGGTGGAGTCTCTGCTGTCCACCCAGAGAGACGCCGTCATCTACCAGCGACTAGCCGACGCCTTCAATAAGCTCACCGCCAGCAGTACGCCGCCCACCATGGACCGCAAGCAGAAGGTGGCCTTCCTCAAGAGCCTGGAGGAGTTTGTAGCCAACGTGGGAGGGCTGCTCTGTGTCAAATAACCACTGTCTTCATTGCCCCTCCCTCTGTCTGTCCTCCAACCACTCCCCACCCTACCATCCACCCAGCTAGTGGACCATCAACCTACCTGAACCAACTTTGCACTAACTATGCCAAACCGTGGAGCAGATGCATCTGGTAGGACCAGTCTGCCCAGCTGGAGTGAGAGATAGAGCACTGAAGTGACTTATCATGTTTAGGGAGGTTGACACACTAAAGAGGTGGTGAAGGGGAGGGGGGGGGGGGGGGGTGTTGGTGGAAGCTCTCGTTATCGCCTTGTCCCCCTTCTTCATCCACATTTCCCGGTTTAGGCCACAGCACATACACACACACACACACACACACCGCACATACATTGTCCTTTAATTAAAGGATTGAGTTGGGTAGAAGGGGTGTGACATGAGGTTGGGATTTGAACACCTCCCCCTTTGTCCTTTCCCATCATTGTTTACTTTGGACAGTGGGGGGGCTGAGATGAACATGGTGGGGATGGGCCAATCTGTTCTCTTCCTCTTAAGGCACCAGGAACCTCCAGCCTAGCTGCGCCCCCATCCCAGAGTGCCTTTGTTTTATCGATTGTTTTGTGTGTTGACTCCTGTGTTGGTATGCGCAGTGAGCTGAAGCATGTCTTAGTGACGATTGTGCCTGCAATACACCGTAAATACGGTGGATGCATACACACACAGATACACACACATTGGCATGGCAACAAGAGGCTCTCTTGCTGGCTCTATAGAGTTGTTGAAGCGGAACAAGTGGATGGAAACAAACCAAATCACTTAGTGTTCCTAAAGGGTGTATATATGTTTTTAAAAACGGAAAAAATAACAACCATGACTGAAAGTTTTATATGATAAATCGGAGGTGAAAAAGATGGATTTTTATCAGTTCACCGGAAGATTAGTTATAGCGCTGTTTGGTTCAGTTTTCTTTTTTGGTTTTAATTTTATTCTGTGCCACCCCTTCTCAGGCACTGTCCAAAGGTTGATTGCTGTTTAAGGGGAGGCCATGCAGGCTTCAAAGAATTTGCCTGAAAAAGGTTTATCATACATTTTTGTTGTATTTTTCTAAGACACATCCACTCTCAACACTTTAACACACTGGATGGAAGCAGAGACTGCAGAGAGCAATAACAAACCAAAAAAAAAAAAAAGGATTGGAGCCACATCCACTTGTTTGAAACAATTGCATTAAAGATGGACTCTTTGATCTTCCTTCCTGTGTAGAGCCTACGCTGGGTCATTGTGGATTGCCTGAAAGAGTTGTAATGAAATGTAAAAGTGTACATAAACTTATTATATAAAATGGTCTGGGTCTTTGTTTTCTGATTTTTAGTAATTTCTTTTGGCTAAACGTTTTATTAAATTCCAATAAAAGTTTGACTAGCATGAAGTTGGTATAGTATTTAGCTGCATTCATGGCTTGATGTCAACCTTGCATCAAAAGCAGTAGGTATTGCTGGGTATTGATGTCTACGCGATCATGGTCGAAGGCCACTGGGTTTAATTATATACACTGTTTGATATATTCTTAGAGGCAGTTACACTTGAGATAAGAAGGCGTTTGATGTAAAGACTAGTACTGGTTTTAAAAAAAGAAAGAAAAATAACTACTGTTTAGGTATACGGTGATATGAAGTTCAGGGGTCATACACAGTAGGTGGCAGCAATGCACCATACAATTGAATGCCAACCGCTTTAAAAAATAAAAGAACACTCTTGAGTGACGACGTCTACATGTGACCACGCGAGTGACCGATACTCTTCCGCCTCGAAGTGGCACGTTCTACTTTTTCTGTACGGCACTGAAGGTAGCCTACATGTGTGATTTTAGTCTTTACGCTAAATCGGCGTATTTTACTGACGTTATTCGTTTATTTCTTAAAGATGCCTTATGTGACCCATACGTTATATATCCACTTACTTTATTTAGTGTTTTGGTTTACAAGAATACGTAATCAGAAACATTGGCTAAAGCTGTTATTTGTTTTGCTTACAATGTTTGGGTGTTACACAGTGAACTGGTACTCGGCTATCCTACCTTCCACCACAAGTCATGAGTGACAGTGACGATGATGTCCCTGCGTTGTCTGCTGAAACCTTGGCTGCGCTGCAGGAATTTTATACTGAGACCAGAACTGGTCAGGCACAGGATACAGAAGACAAGTTCTCAGTTGGAGCTGTGGGAGAAGATTGGGTAAGTTAAATAATTTGGCAACACCGATATGGGTGTCCATTTTCTTCTATAGAATGTACATGGTATTTATCCCAGTTAACTGTGTTTGTTGTGTCTTTCAATATATTTTGTGTGTCTGCCTGTTCTTCTCTACCCTAGAGTATGAGCCAGTTCTGGTACAATGATGACACTGCGACAAGGTTGGCAGAAGAGGTCATACATGAAGTTGGAAAAGAAGGCAGGTAGGCCTAAGCAGTTTTGTTTTTTTCATCCGTCACTGAACAGAAACAAGATCTTAACATTGCTTTCAAGGAATAACAACACAACTTAAACCATACCATACCATACATATGTCAGGATAGCCTGTCTGAGTGCACCTAGTGTGTACCAGAAACTGAAGCAAGGTGTTGTGGACGGCTCTGACGGTGTGTCTGCTGTGGTGCTAGAGTACGACCGGCGCTTCTCCACCTACGGCCAAGAGTTCATCTTCTACGATTACAACGAGCCACTCGCTCTTCCCGAGCATGTGGACCCTCAGAGTTTCGACATAGTCCTTGCAGATCCTCCGTACCTGTCTGAAGAGTGCCTGAGCAAGGTGGCTGAGACGATCAAGTACCTGACTAAGGACAAGGTGCTGCTTTGCACAGGTGAGACTGAATTCTTGTCTCTAGTGGTATCTTTTGAACATCACAAATGCATCGATTCAACAAATCAACAGCTAAAATAATTAAACAAGAACATGAGTTATATAATTACTTAGAATAGGCTGTACATTTTTTGTTAAGAACACAGTAATTTAGTTAAAGTATTGTAGATTTTGACACGTCACAATACCAACCTATTCAATGTGACATTGTGTGTTGTCCCCCATCTACTAAGGAGCCATCATGGGAGAGCATGCAGAGAAGCTCCTAGGTCTAAAGATGTGCAGCTTCCTCCCTAAACATAACAAGAACTTGGCCAATGAGTTCAGATGTTTTGTGAACTACCCCTCACGTCTACTTTCCTCCTGAAGACTTGTCTGCTCTTTTTGACATTTATTTTATCACTGACAGTTGTCTGAAACAACCTTAAACACAGCCCTGACGCATCAACATTACTTCAGTTGTATAGCTATTTGGGAGGCCCTAGTTTTGTTCGTCACCTGACTGAACAATAGGTATTGAAAGACATGTGGGACTGGAATCAAAGGTGAAGAGGAACGGTCAATTTTTTACTGATTTATTTTATAATAAAAATAAGCTGGTGATGTTGTATAAAAAAGTAACCAAATTGAATATTTTAATAATGTTACCACAAATAAAGAACCAAAATGCAGATTAACTCAGACATTGCGCTATCACAAATACCATATGACATTGCTTACCTAGACTTTGGTTATTTAAAAAATATCTAAACAAAATATCACACTTGCTTGGTTATTAAAGATGTTAAATAATGCCTTGCAATGAGAGGACAGAAGAATGTTATCCATGTCAGTAGGTGGCAGTGTCCATCAAGAAGTACTGTAACTGTTTCTGAACCTTACTGTGGACTAGCATACGTGGCAAATTTGATGGATATTATAATAAAACATTATATTAACATATTCCTTCACTCTTTTATGCCTCAGTAATTTGCTTTCTTCCTCTGCTCTGTGTAAATATATGTCTATACATTCTTGTCACTGGAGATCAGTTTTCCAGCCTTCATTTGTGCTCTATCAATACTCTGGTTGCTAGTCTGTGCATCTCTATCTTTCTCTAGTAGTGGCACACAGGTGCATCCAACTGGAATGGAAACATAGCTCTCTGTGTAAGAATGCCGGCCACCCATACAAGATCCTGTACGTTTTAAGATGATGGAGGGCATATACACAGGAGTGCTGCGGTACTGGTCACTCTCCTCTCCTAAAGGACCAGTTAGGCAGCCTTTACACAGACAATAGGCCTCAGGTATGACCCGGGGATATCTTGAAGGGTCGTGAGAAATCCTGTTGAAAGATCACGGGAAATGATATGGTCGGTTTTTTCCTGTCTCTTATTAATGTAACACTTTAGTATAAGCGTTTTATGTTAAGGATAAAACATTTTTAACATCGTTTGATAAAGTAGTGATATGGCTGACCTGTATGCCCAAGGGGAGAGGCTGAGTAAATTCACAGGGACTCGAGACTTTCTGTTGGTAATCGGGCGACCTACTGATGGGCAGGTAAGGTTCTGTCGCTCCACGGGCGCCAGCTGTAGAGTGTGGTGGAATGCGCTGAGTACACCCACAGAAAGCCGCCCGAACATTTGCTCAAGGATCTCCTCTGGTAAATCAAGACATGAACGGTTCCTTGATGCTTTCTTCTTTGAAACCCTTGCAGTCAAAGTCACCGCAAATATCAGCACCAGATGAAAAAGCAAAACAATTATTCTACCCAACATCGCTGCCCACTTAACTGCGTTGGTGCCAAACTTCACCTCCAAAATAGGTAAAATAAATTAATATTTAAACTCCAAAAAAACAACAAAAAACAACGTAAAAGCAAGTATATTTTTTAAAATTGACAGGAGAGATATTTGCCTAATTTAAATTGCACTGGCTCCGATTTCTGCTCGCTGGCGTTAGTTTAAGGAACCTTGCTGTATAAAATGTATCTGTTGAAATTGAGTCGACAATTAAATTAAGCATCCAAATCAATTTGATGTATCGTCCGCGACTTTCCCCATTTCAATCAACCACGCTTGTTCATTGTGGTTATGGTAAGTGTCTGTTCAGGGGTGGGACTTCTTGCCGAAATAGACTCAGCGCGGCATTGCTAGGAATGTAAATACCTTTTTCTCACGATACAGATAGAAAAACGCTGTTGAGAGCTGAGGGAATGCTTTAGTAGTCGATGTCAACCATTTTTTCACCTATAGCGAGTGCTCACTAGAACACCACTTTAGCATTATGTACCTGCTACTGACAGGTGTACAACACTACTGCGTACATTAAAGCAATATATATTGCATTCATTTTAAATGACAAATGTTCCTATCAAGCTAACTTTTCAAATAGGTG